>CM031242.1:497870061-498021227 GCA_018340775.1 Taxus wallichiana var. yunnanensis | reverse complement strand
CTCATTCTCCTTATATTTATCAAGGATTTATTCACATCACTGCTACTTATGGTCTTCATGTTTTTCATCTTTCATTCTTTCTTATACACACTTCTTGCCCTTATCCACTTACACGTGGCTAGTATTGGCTTGACTATATTGGGGAACTTTAGATCCTAGTCATATTGACATTTCATTTCCTATGCCTTTCATCCATGTTTTCATTTGAAATGATTCCTTTCTTGGCTATTCACAAAATATTACTTGGTGGTATGCACATGGTTGTCCACTACCTCTTTTTACTAATGAAGAATACACAATGGGAATGTACAACTTATGTCACAATGTTTCTTTACATGATCAACTAGATACTATTGATTACAAAGTCTCTAACGCTTCACCATTTGGATTTTAACATGACAATAATGACCTCCTACATGATATTACATGATTTTTTCATACTCATACACTTGGAAGGAATCACCTTTACCATTCTTAAGTGTCTCTCATTACTATTCTCATGCTCAGTGCTTCATTTCTAGATTTCCTCATTCATCATATATAACCTGATACACATATTATATCATCACTAACCCATGATGCACTATTTTTTTTATGGTTCACACTTGACTATTGAGCACCCACTACATTCTTGAACCTCATATAATACACATGTCCACTTTACATCTTTCTATCATCTTCTTCTCACACATCATGTTATCCTATCTTGCAACATATACTTCATGATTGAATCTTTCTAAGTGCACACATCATTCACATCACTATCCTATGATGTACTCTAGTTTCAAATTTCATACTTGACTACTGAGGGTCTAAATTTGAAATGAATCTCACCATATGCACATCATTCTGCACTTTACGTGTTGCACTTCAATGATCAAATATTTCTAGCATATACATCATTCAAACCATTTCCCGATGACATGCTCTTGTTCTATGGTTCATTCTTGACTTCTGAGGGGTCATTTATAAATGAACCTCATCTCAATCATTGATGAGTTGTGAATATCCATTTTAAAACAACCCATCATTTGTAGTCTTGTTAATCTATTAAATATACATCCTTTTATTTCGCACTCATACTTTGCTAAACATTATCACCATAACTTGAACTTATTGGCATAAATACCGATTAATATAATTATAAATAGTTATCTTTATGTTAAAATATTTTTTGTGTGCATTTATTCTTATGAGTTCAATAATCTATTTGATTCATGATATATGTGATGTCATTCTCGTTGTAACTTATTATACATAGAAACTCACATGCATCCCAAGGACATATCCACAACAACTAGCACAACTAAATAAAAAACCACCTACATGTAAGGGACCATCTCGCAGAAACTTGCCTGTAGCCAAAGGACATGTTCGTAGTAACCCGTCGCGGCCAAATGGGGTCACCTATAACAAAGAAGACGTGATTATGAAGATCTCTTGGAAAGTGGATAATAAAACTTGAATCTGTACATGTCGATGAAGGAGAAGTTACAACTAGAACATGAGGACTGGAAGATAACTCAACTATAGACTTAATTATTCATTGCTACTTAATGATTAACTAATAAATAATTAATTAGTTATTTAAGAACTGATTGATTAAACTGGTTGGTTACTTGAGTTATGTGTTTAATATCTAAACACTTGTTAATTAGTTCTATTATATGTGTTAAATCTCCTAATGATCTATCTGAGATTCTCCATCTATCCTACTAAAGATATTTTATTTAATTTTTTTGAACTCCTTGTCAAAATATGATTCTCATGTTTTACTATAGTGAGGAGTATAGAAAGAAAAATGATTAATTTTGAAAGAAAAGGGAGCTATATCTATAATAGAAAATATGGATATTGAAGAGTAGAAGATGCGTGAGATATAGAGGTTGCTTTTGTACCTAGATGTAATATTCATGCCAATTCAATAAAAATTTGAGTTTTTTTAAAATAGATTTTAGTCACAAGCCTTAGGAAAAATTAGCACCCAAGGAAGGGCCCATTTGTGGTTTGCTAAACCCCTCCATAGTTATTTTTCTTTGTTTTATTGCATGAGTAGATTAGCAAACAATTTATTCCTCTGTCTACATTCTTAATTTACAATATTTTCTTTTTCATAGTTTTTAAAAGCTATTTACTTTCAATCTGAGTTTAGTTTACTTTCAAGCATTGGTATTTTAAAAATTGTAGTGAATTTTTTTTTCTTTCCATACCTCTTGAATTCCCTATAATTGTGCATGAAACATTAGCATTATAGAAATTTTACGTCCCTTGGTTTGATGATTAAATAATAATAAATTAGTGAAAAATATATTAATTGTTGCAAGTTAATTTGCACCACCATTTTTTGGTACTGTTGTTGGGGATACTACCAAGTTATAAGGTTTTTGAGAAGTTTTACACTCCTTAAAAATATTACCTAGAAAGATTACCTAAAAATATTCTTATTCTAAGATGATGTGCCTACTTGGGACGACAAATGAAGGAGAAGTTTTTGATCAAGTACCAAGACTAATATAGAATAAGTTTAGAGGAGGTGATGAACTATTTAGGATGGCACAAAAGGAAGATGATCCATTGGAAGATTACCTAGAAATATTCTTATTCTCTATTCAGAAGTCAAGACACATAAGGTTACCTAACAAGTCCCTCAAGTCGATTTTCTTATAAGGAGTCAGTGAAGAGGACATGAATTCTTTAGACCTGATAGGAGCTAGAGATATCTCAAAAGCTACCTTTGAGGAGATTTGTAAAGCCTATAGGAATTACTCCAGAGAAACTATGAAGAGAATAAGAAGTACTAGATCAAAGGGTGGATCAACTACCAGAGGAATTGGGGAGATATCCAAATTAGATATTATGAACATGTTTAAGAACATGAAACAAGAGATATTCAATGACATGGATACCCATCTTGATGCTCTACATCCAAAAATAATAGAGAAGATGTAGAGGTAACACTCACAAAGTTTTACATTGTATGTAGAAGGAAGAAAGATAATTGTAGATACATAGGATTAGCTTGCATTGTAGAAGAAAAGGAGGCTTCACCTGAATTCAGTATGATAGAAATAGAGGATGGACAAGTGTTCTATGTTTCTTAAAGGAATCCATGACCACTAAGACAAGGAGGTATGTCACAAGATCCTATGCCATCTTTTCAAAATTGGCCTAGTAATCCATATATGAAAACTCCATATCCTAGCCAATACCAACAATAGTGGAAACCTCAGTTTTAGGCCAAAAAAATTTCAACAACCCCCTCAATCATGGTGGTAGCCTTGGAAAGGAGGAAAGCAATTGAATAACCCACCTCCTAACTACTAGCAATCCTACAATTAACCTCCTTACCCACAACAACAAGCTCTAATGACAAATCCTCAAGCAAGATCTCAACCAAAATCCACTCAGCTACCAGCTCAACCAACACATAACCCTAACAATAAAGGTGCTCAACCAACCTATATGACCGAGTTAGCCAAATAATCTACTTATTAAGTTGATGTCAACAACATCCATCTTCTCTCAAGAAGAGCACTTCCTCCACCAAGAAAACCTACTATTACAGATATTACAGATGAACCATAGTTATTGCAGACCGATGTACAAAAAATCAAGAAGAAATTGCAAGCTGATCTATAGCAACCTGGACAGTGTTCTAGCAAGGGTAAAATACAAGCTAATGAGCCACCATTTCCAAAAATATTACAGGAAAGAAATACATACCTCAAATCAAAATTTATTTATGATTTTGTTAATCAATTGAAGGATATTTGTGTGAAAATTCCACTAATCCAATCCCTCAAGGATGTTCCCATTTATAACAAGTTGGTTAAGGATATATGCACAAAGAAACTAGATAGAAAAAGGAAGGATCCATCCACTGTACAAGTTATTAGGTAGTTGGCTAATATTATGCTTGGAAATTTAGTTTTACCTAAATACATAGACCCAGGAAATCCCTTGGAAAATGTTACAATCAATGGAATCACAATAAAGAACACTTTTATTGACTTGTGGAAAGAAGTAAACTTCTCAACTAAAAAAATATTGATGACTTGAAGTTGGAAGGACTAAGATGAATAACTACAGTCTTATAACTTGCAGGTAAATCAATAGTGAGACTTGAAGGAGTCCTTGAGGACATAGTTGTAGTGGTATACTCTTGGAAATACCCTATTGAATTTATTTTCCTTCAACCAAAAGAAATTTTAGGAGGTTATCCTATCATTCTAGGAAGGCCATGGTTGGCCACTTTGATGCATTCATAGGTTGTAGGTCTGAAACATGATTATTTCTAATGGAAGTGACACTAAAAATATTATTCTCTATCCTCCTGTATAACCATTGAATGATGAAGATTAAACCATTTGGGTATAAAAATCAGAAGTATATCAGATCTCTATGCAACAACTCATGATGTTAGAAAAATCTTGTATAATTTAAGGACAAGAAGAAGATGTTGTTCTTTATAATGTCTTACATAACAACTATGGAAGGAATGAAGAAATGGATGACAAATTAAGGTGTCTAAGTTGTCCCTTGAACCAAGTTCTACTACAGTAAAGTACCATGGACCTTCTATTATTCATCAAATTCTTGCCCATGACTGTATACTAAATTTTGTTAGTAGAAATGTATATTCAATGATGGATATCTCCAAACAATTGAAAATAACACCAAAAGACCACTTAACATAAATAAGATGTTGAGTAAAGAGCAAGATATGTTGTTAGTTTCTCTTATTTAAAAACACAATAAAAAATTTGCATAGGATTATGGTGACATGCATGGAATTCATCCTAGGATCTGCGTACACAATATTTATATCAAAGATAGTTGTAAACCAATCAGGAATCCATAAAAGAGAATGAACCTAGTAGTGAGAGAAATTATAAAAGGAGAATTGAAGAAATTACTTTGGATGCTAGATTTATATATCCCATATCAGACAGTTAATGGGTATCACCCCTTGTCATTGTGCCAAAGAAAAATGGAAAATGGAGGATATGTGTAGATTACATGGAGTGAATGCAACAACAAATAAAGATCATTTTCCACTTCCTTTCATTAATCAAGTGCTTGACACTTTGACTAGTAAAAATTATTTCTCTTTTCTTAATGGGTATAGTGGCTATAACCATATCCAAATTTCACTAGGACCAAGACAAAACTACCTTCACATGCCCATGGGGAAAATTTGCCTACTCAGTTCTTCCATTTGGCTTGTGTAATGCACCTACTACATTTCAAAGGGAAGTCTTAAGTATTTTCTCAAATTTTATAATTGACTACATGGAAGTCCAAACATATGAATTCATAGTACATGGAAACACTTTTGAAGAAGCCATGAATAATATGGACAAGGTCTTAAAAGATGTAAAGAACACAAATTGTATTTGAGTAATGAAAAGTGCTACATGATGATGTCTGAAGGTATAGTTTTAGGACACTATCTTTCCTCTAAAGGAATTCAAGTTGATCTAGAAAAGGTATTTGCTATCATAAATATACCAACACCAAGGAAGAAAAAGGATGTTAGGATATTTCTAAGTCATGTTGGTTATTATAGAAGGTCCATATACAATTTTAAAAAGGTAACAATGTCGTTGTTTGTATTATTAGGAAAGGATGTTGAGTTTTTCTAGACTAAATGTTATGAAGAATATTTTCAAACCTCAAAGAAAATGTTAACTACTACACCTATATTGACAGGACCTGATTAGAACCTACTATTCCACATCGATACTAATGCATCAGATCATGCTATTGGAGCTGTCCTAAGACAAAAATATGGAGTTATGAATTATGCAATTGACTATGTTATCAAGAACTTGAAGCATGAAGAGTTAAACTACACAGTAACAAAGAAGGAGTTCTTGGTGGTTATGTATGCTATCAAATAAATTTAGACACTACATCACAAGGTTATCTAGTGTTCATTCACATTGATCATGTTGTAATCAAATATTTGATCAATAAACCGGTAGTATGTAGAAGGATCATAAGGTCGATTATCCTCTTGCAAGAATTCGATGTTACTATTTTGCACTATCTAAGAAAGGATAATGTGGTGGCATATTTCCTCTCTAGGATGGAAACAAGTAATGAAGAGAAATTAGGTGATGAATCCTTTCCAGATGATAATATATTTTCTACTTCTACCAAAACACCTAGGTATGCTGACATAGCCAACTACTTGGCATCAGGTAAAACACCTCCACATTGCTTATACTCTGAAAAGAAATATATAGTTGAAAAGAGTGTACCTTTTTTTTAGATAACTTGATTTCTATTTCATATAGGACATGATCAAATAATGAGAAGGTGTATAGATGATGAGGAGATATTTTATGTCCTCAAAGCATGCCACAATGAACTTTGTAGAGGGAATTTTTCTTCACAAAGAACAACGTAGAAGGTGTTGACTACTGGTTACTATTGGCCAACATTGCATAAGGATGCAAAACTATACACTAGGAAATGTGATAAATTTAAAAGAATGGGTAAGCCCACAAGATTTGATGAAATGCCATTATAACCTCAATTGGTCTTATAGTCATTTGACAAATGGAGTTTAGACTTCATTGGCCCCATAGATCCTAAATCATAGCGAATGATTATATCTTGGTATGTAAAAATTATCTCATTAAGTGGACAAAGTAAAGGCATTACTAAATCAGAAAAATGATAAGGCTTCCAAGTTCCTATATGAGCATATCTTCACCAAGTATGGAGTTCCAAGGGAGATTGTTACATATCAAGGTACACATTTTACTACTGATGTAATTTCTACGATATGCTTAAGGAGTAAGAAATAAGGCATATGAATTATACACCATACCATCCCCAATCTAATGTCCAAGTAGAGGTAACAAACAAATAAATGGAGGCCATCTTGATAAAAAAACATTTCACTCCATAAGAAATATTGGGAAGTTAGGATTCTAGAGCCAGTATGGGTATTCAACACAACATGGAAAAAAACAACTAGCTTCACACTATTTGAACTCTTGTATAGTAAGACTATTATTTTTCCAATGGAATTTGATCAAAAGACAATAAGGATTGTGATCTAGGAAAATATTTATCTAAAGCTCAAAGTTATATATCCTCCAACTCAATGCATTAGATGAACTGAGAAGACAATTAATACACAATACAAAAGTAGTGTAGAAGGAAAGAGTCAAATGGCATGATAGGTACATCAAGATAAGAAAATTTCAAGAAGGTGATTGGGCACTCTTATTCGATTCAAAATACAAAGATCATATAGGGAAGCCTAGGAAAATATGGTTAGGTCTATATGAGATTGAGAAAATCTTCCCTAATGGAGATGTCAAACTCACCACCATAGATCTTGTGAGATTCAACCTATTGGTTAATGACCATAAGTTAAGGTTTTACAAGAAGCTAGTTGACATAAGTAACTTTATGCAACATTTCAGATGAGGTGAAAATAGGATGAAAATAAGGACATCATATTTAAAATAAGAATTTGAGCCTGTTGGTTCATCTTCTGAGATTTTAAATGATTGAGATATTTTAGTAGCCTTGGTATATTCAAATTTCTCTATATCTCAAGGACAAATAAAAGTGTTGTGATCAACCCTTTTGGTGATAAAAAACACTTTGCTAACATTTTATTTTCTTAAAATTTCTATTTTACAGGGTTTGATGTTAGATTATTGCAAAAGTGGATGATCTCCATCACAGGGAGAGACTACAATGACTAGATGCTCCACTTGTAACAACATGTAACAAACCCCTATTTTGTTTTCATGTTTGGCATAACCTATTTTTTCATGAAAGGAGATCAAGGATATTTGTATGTGTGAGAGATGGAAAAGAGACAACTATGAACCCAATAGACTGAATTCCCTGTCTAGGAGTTATCTAATTTTAGTAAGGAGAGGAAATAAAAATTCAACACACACTTATGCAACATGAAAGCAACGTCTCAGTAGCATAATAAAAATCATGCATATAGTAAAGGTTTAAATTCAATAAAGCACACACAATCATCATTCTAAACAAGCATTGAGATAAGTGCACTCCACTACCACTTTATTAAAATTATAATTAGAATGATTATTATTAATTAGCATTTAATCCAATTCATCATGTCTTTATTGTATTTATAAATTGCTTCCCTTTATGCTATGAGGTGTCACTACACATCATCCCATATTGTCATATCACTTCACTTTTCATGCTTAATGGAGTCACACAAATTAATTATCACTCATGTAACCATGTTGTGTTTCCTTCGATCTAAAAAAAAATCAAAAAAATCCACACAACTCAATTTTGCATCATTTCTTCAAGCAAAGTTGTGTGATTATATAGTGAGAGCTGAGAAAGTTGCATATTTAAAATTGGAGGATATTTGATATGACATGACCCCACCAAGAGCTCTCAACTTCTTAGCCAACAAAAACTTTTACATGATTTTCAAGACAATGGGTGGGTAGACTACATAAACCGATTCTAGGGTTTTGATGAATCAATGGTTTAAGAGTTTTCTAATACATTAAGTTATTGGGAGGAAAAAGTAAAAGGTTTATTAATAAGAATTAGTGATGACATCTTGGCAGAGGTAACTATAATTCCTATACATGTAGAACCATTTCCTAAGAAAGCAAAGATGGAGGCATCCAGGAGATAATTTGTCGATGATGATGATGTATTCATCAATGATAGAAAAGGTACACATAGAACTTCTCTTTAACATTTTTAGGCTAAAGTTGCAAATTGTGTTATTAAGTATTTTACCTATGAGGGAAGATACTCTAGGATGAATATAATTCACTTTAAATTGCTAAATCACTTAAAGAACAATAGACAAGTCAATGTGCCTAATTTCTTGAATGAGATATTAAAGAAGATGAGTAGGGAGGTATAGAGGGGTCAGTTTTCACTATCATACCATAGCCTCACAACCATGATAGTAAAGCACACCCTACAAATATATTATCTTGAGATAAGGTGGGAAAAAAATTTCAAGGTCAAGAAATATAAATGATTTGTTGGGAAAGAAGAGAAAGAAGATAAAAATCACTAGGAGTACCTCTGAACACATCACAGAGGATGTACTATCAACCTCAAAACCTGAGGAATACCCTACCTCTGAAAATTTACCACCTGCTAAAGAAAATATTATTCATGTCTCCCTTGAAAGGATTTTCATTTCTAAAACCATCTTTGAATTTTCTACTCTTGAATCATCCACCTCAAAGGGTAAACGATAGTCCTCTAAGTCCACTTCTATACCACCTAGATGCTCTTATAGGCTCAAAACCAAAATGCCAAGGACATCTAAACCCAAATAATAGATAAGGCCCATATCACTAGATAGTGATTTGGATACCACAAAAGAAACCCTTGGACCTAAGCCAATTGAAATATAACACGGAGATATAGATGCCTCCATTGAGGAGTAGGAGAACCTAAAGTATTCTATGGAAGGGAAGGAGGAGATATCTCATTCCGATGATACAATTTATACAATAAAAATTCATGAAGAAAAGAAAGGGGAAGAAATTGGTGGGGAAACTACCCAGAAACTCATAATGAGGATACCATTCCAGCAGACGAGAATGTCATGAGGAAGAAAAAGAAGAGAAAATTATATAGGTGATAGAACACACACACATATGTCATTCATTGTTGAGAAACCCATTAAACAAAAGGAACAACAACACTGAACATGAACATGAAGTTTTTGAGAATGTCATTGAGCACCGATACATGGAATTAAAAATGTCATTGAACAACCTAAAGTAGTTAAAACAATCATGCAAAAATAATATATTCTTGTAGTTGAGGATGTTTCGTAACAACCACCACATGTCACTATAGTTGTAGAAGATATTGTCATAACACCTTTAAAACTACTTTGTAAGGAAATAGCCACAGAAACAATGCTACAAGAAATTGATTAATTGATATCACAATTTGAGAATTATTTTGATAAGCTAAAGGGAAATGGAAAAGAGAAAAGGAAGACCTCATTTCCAAAATCACACATAATTGGAGGAGAAGTACAAGGAAATCAAAAGGATTAAGCGAAAAAGAAGAAGAAACAATTCAAGTAGGCCATGAAATATTCAAATGCAGACCTCCATCCAACATTTATGTTGTTTTCTTAAAGGAGAAGATGTATCAACTTAAACTAAATTGTATCAATTCCGAGACACCATTTGATATTAGTGCAAAAAGGATATTTTTGAGGTTATACAAAAACAATACTCATGAACTTCATCTCCTATTATGTGAAATATACATGTATAATTATGCTCTTGAGTATGGTAGTAATTGGATTCCAATCCTATATATTGGAGATGTTCATATTAAAGAAATTTTTTTCTTCTTTTGTGAATGAGTTGGATAGGGAGAGACAAATATAAGAATACAAGAATCTCAAGAAGGTATAACCACTGATGGTTAGAGCTGAAGATACAAAAATATGAGAATTTATAGAACAATACACCAAGTATATGTAAAAGAAGGAAATTAGAAGGAGGGTGTGGTAGATAAGGAAAACAAATCATGAAGAATTTAGAGAAATGATTAAAGATCATGGAATTTAGATAGTTCAAGCATTCTAAATGCAATGGAATGAGATGTCTCTTAATTGAAATAGAATAAAATGCACTCGTACCCTTACATAATATCTACTCTAAGAAGAGTGAATATATACATTGACATTATAATCGACTATGTATAAAAATGGTTTCCAATTGGCTATCACCCCCTAATACTGCACTTTCCAATACCAGCATGGAAAGATGACATGCCACTAAATGAAATGATATAAGATAGAGTCATACAAAGGTTTAGGATCAATGGTGGTTACTTATTCTCAGAACCAAAAATAGATACTCCAATGGATTTCAGATGAATACTTCAAGCAAGTGAGGAATTGAGCCACTTTAATGAGGAAATTCAAGGAATTAATCCTAGGGTGTGATGAGTTGTGAAAATAACTTTTGAAATAACTCATAATCTATACTCTTTTTAATCCATTAAAGCTATGTCATTGTATTTACCACTCATATTGCTGAACATTATCACCATAACTTGAACTTATTGGCATAAATATTGATTAATATAATTATAACTAGTTATCTTTATTTTGTGGTATTTTGTGTGTGCATTTATTCTTATGAGTTAAATAAGTTGTTTGATTGATGATATATGTGATGCCACTCTTATTTTAAGAAAATTGTTATATGCAACAACTCACATGCAACCAAAGGACCTATCTGTAGTAACCCTTCCGCAACCAAAAGGATTACCTATAGCCAAGGGAGAATCATGAACAACTCATCTAAAGCCAAAGGAATTTTCCACAAAAATCTGTTCGCAGCCAAAGGGGGTCACCTACAACAAAGAAGACATGATTATGAAGATCTATTAGAATGTGGATAATAACACTTGAGTTTGTACATGTCGATGAAGGAGCAATTACAACTAGAACATGAGGATTGAAAGATAACTCAACTATATATTTGATTATTCATTGCAACTTAATGAGGAACTGATTGATTAATTCATGATTTAAGAACTGATTGATTGAATTGATTGGTTACTTGAGTTATGTGTTTGACATCTAAACACTTGTTAATTAGTTATGTTGCATGTGTTGAATCTCTTGATGATCTATATGAGATCTTCCATTTGTTCTACTGAATATATTTTACTTAAGTTTTTTTGAACTCCTAGTCGAACTTTGCTTCTCACATTTTATTGTAATTGAGGAGCATAAGAAGAAAAAGGTTAATGTTGAAAGAAAAGGGAGCTAGATCTGGAATAGAAAATAAAGATATTAGAGTAAAATATGCATAGATATAGAAGTTGATTTTGTACCCAATGTAATATTCATGCCAATTCAATAAAAATATGAGTTATGTTCAGTATATTTTTCATGCAATCAAGTATATACCATTTATCATTCTTTCAATTCATTCAAGAGGACTAATCAACAACCTTATCAAACTATGTAATAGGAAGATATTTCTCATGCATACAAATGGATAAACTTGTTATTTTTGACATATTTTCACACTAAGAGGTTAATCCAAACATCCTTCCCTATTTTCACACTTTCCTAGCATCTTGCACAATGTCCATTCAACCATTTAATTACTCTTTCTTCAAGAAAAATTACTTCCTCTTACCTTTCTTATTTGACTCTTCTCTAGTTTTCACCTTCGAAACTTACAAATTGGTCTATTATCCCCCTTTAATGCATTATATCTCATTTACCCTATTTTAACACCACTCACAACACAAAAAATTCATCACAATAATGTTATAAAGACTTTCAAAGTTAAATTCTTTTACTAAGTCTATCAAAACTACCTTTTCCTTCTTAAGACAAGATGATTACTCGAGTAGTGAAAATGAGATTCTAGGGATACTTACTAAGGTCTATCACCTTCAATAGTGACCTTCCACTTCCTATAATATGACCTCAAATTTTTAGTCCTTAAATCACCTCATAACTCCTTTTATCTTCCTTTTCATAGTTTTGCTTATAGCTCCTTACTATGTCTAGTATTGTAGACACCAAAAACATGTCACCTTTCATCACTTTCCTCCAAAATAACCTAATACCCACATTCTACACGGGTGATCGATTTAACCCTAATTCGGTCACTCGCACCCCCTTTCGTACATCACAAAGACCTCATTCACACACCTAAGGATTTGATTAACATCAATTAATTAAATTCCCTCTTTATCCACTCATCGGGGCCACCTCACCCAACCACCTCACTCTTCCACTACCCCACTTTCCCAACCACCTCACTCTTCCACTACCCCACTTCCCCTCCACCTCACCATTCCACTCCCTACCTTGTCCATACCTTACCCATACCTAGCCCATACCCTTCTAGAAAACCCTAATAGTGGCCACTCCACTCATAGGACCTCTTTCTATCCTATTACCCATTCTAAGGGTGGAGGATGCATGTGCTCTGCCACTCAAAATCAAGTGGGGAAGGCATATTCCCCACTTTTCAAAAAAATCCCCGACATAACCGATTATTGTTGGTATATAGTCCGACCGATGTCGATCAGTGGGACCGGCGTTGGTCACCTGTAAATACCTAGTCCGACTCTTTCCAAAAGGTTGGTTCATTGTGGGACATTCTTTTGCATTGGTAATTTTTATTTTTGGTTTTCATTTTCATGGTTAGACATTCTCTTGGTTGATTGGCATTCATCATTGGTGTTCACATTATCGTTGAAAACTCACTTAAACAACAAGGCCATTGAAACTCCTAGCTAAGACCATCAGTGGAAGCATTCACAAGAAATCTTTGTGAGAGCATCCATTGGAGGAAACTAAAAATAATGAGCTCGAACAAGAGTTCTCCAACCAACCAACCACCATCACCAACATTCACCATCTCTCTTCTCCAGCTGCTCATGATTCTACAAGCATTGGACTCCAAGTAAGTAGAACTCTCACTGGTGTTTTCCCTACTTGTGTTTCTCTATTTCCCTCCTACCACTCCAACCTCACCTATTCAGCCCACACCTACACCCAGGACCCTTTCTCATCCTATCCCACTCCCTATCAACCCTCTATCCAATCATAGAAGGCACCCTAATCCCCATTTCCAAAATGTGACCTAATACCAATGATCATCACCGGTTAACCCTAACCATGATTGTCATCTGACCACCATCGTCGGTCACCCTACCATCTGCCAGCTCCATAACTTCTACCTAAAACACACCCAAAACCACTCACAAGCACCCTAACACCCATCCTAAACCTACCCTTTACCTTCATCCCACCAAAACTACTTACGAATCTCTCAGTACGCACTTGAGAGAACCCAAAACACCTCTGTTCTGACCCCCTTTCACTTCTACAGTGACCGGCATCGATCTATCCTAACCGTCATCGATCATACCAACTAACGTCGGTCTCTATTTTCGTCAACACAAAACACGAGACCAGAAATCTACCATTTACCCAAACCACCTAAAATACCCTACCCAACCCCAACCAGACCCTTTCTACATGACTCGAACCACCTAACCACCTTTTACCTACATATTTTAGTGTTTTATCGAATCGATGTTGATAAAGAACTGAGGCACCCAAATTAGAGTGCTAGCACTAGATTCCATTTATTTACATGCTTTTGTCATTTAATATTAATTTATAAAATAGTGGATTGACAACCCTCTAGGGAGTACCACACTTCTTGGATCTAGCATATGCTAGGCAGTCCACTGCATATGCTGTTTAGCTCTCTCTTGTGGTCTTGTTTTCTTATTTCAGGGTAGTCCTTCCTAGCCATAAAGGAGTTCACATGATCGACCGAGATCATAAGTCAACACATGCATTCCACCCATCAACCAAACAATAGGTAAACCTCCTACACCCTTATCTGTTTTAGTCTCTGATTATACGCAAAAAGGATCAAAACATTTTGGCATGACCCGGGGACCCATCCGGGTTCCTTGCATTTCTTCATTCCTAGGTGAAATTTGTATGTTTGTTTCCTTTCTAAAAGGCTCTCGCATTAAAGTTTCTTCCTGGAATCTTATCTTCTTCTATTGTCTAAAAGCAATCGTTTGTTGGTGCTTTAAAATGAACATTTCTTTCCTTTGATTAGTATCATTAGTGAAAGAACATCCCTTCTCCTGTTCATCTTTTTTGTGCCATCGAATCCAATATTTTGATTTGGGTTTTAAAATCAACTTCATTTCATTCTACTTGTCTGCATTAGCTCACATTAATCAAGGGCAACCTATACGTTGGAAGTCATGCCCAGTTGATGGTTGACTAATTAATCATAGAAAGGTACTTTCTTTCTCTTTCTCTCTCTCTGAGTCTTACCAAATTACACAAAAATTCAAAATACACATCATTCTTAAACAACATCTCACCCGAAGAAGCTGTAGGCGATCACACGATCATGGCACAGTGGGCACCCAACTGGCTGCTTCTGTCAAGTCATACTTCAGAGGAAGGCCCACCCCCGCCATAACATACCTGAAACCTCTCCTTGTAGATCTCCTTCTTCGTAGGAAGCCATCCTCACCAAAAATTATATTCTAAAGTTCATGAGTCAGTCCTTAATAGCATAAGTTGAACAAACATAATAGAAAAAGCACTCTTAGGATCATATTTTTCTTAGTGTTTCTACTTGGCTTGCATTTTGAGGTGAGAGGTCACGTTCTTCATCTTATTATTTTCCTTGCACACTCCTCATCACAGTTGGTGTATTCCAGCTTCATCTGAGTGTGCTCGGACCTATTTTTCATCATTCTTAGAATTTTGGGTTTGATTCCATATCTAATTTTAACTCACAACCACCTTTTCTTCATTACTATTTCAATTTCATAAGTAAGCGGCATCGATTTACTCCTCACCGGCATCGGTCATACCATATGGGCATCAGTCTCTATTCATTTGGGTTAACTTTCCCAAAAGACCACTCTTTCAGCTTCTTTGTTGTCTCAATTCTTGGAATATTGTGTACACTCTATTTCCTACCACAAAGCTATCACAGAACCTTCCCACTTTATCATCATCATTATGTTGCTTCAGATTAATAAGCCCCTCTTTATCTCTCGATGAATCGGTAGTGGTTAATCCTAACCGGCATTAGTCACCCCCCTATCCGGCATCGGTAAGCCTGTGTTGGTTCTTGACTAGCACATTTACCCCATCTACCTACAAGTACCCATTCTCTTTATCCTTACTACTTTTAT
This sequence comes from Taxus wallichiana var. yunnanensis, assembly GCA_018340775.1. Taxonomy (NCBI): domain Eukaryota; kingdom Viridiplantae; phylum Streptophyta; class Pinopsida; order Cupressales; family Taxaceae; genus Taxus; species Taxus wallichiana. The sequence continues at coordinate 498,005,483 of CM031242.1, read as the reverse complement.
ATCATCTTGCAGTAGTACAAGACTACCTGATATACACCCCTTTCACATGGTGGCTATGCGTAACCAAGCCAACGCACTTGTTTCCCATTAGCCTTCAACCTCTTCCACCTAGTCGGTCACCCCTTTCGTGTCATCCCCTATGGACCCTAGTTTCCCTACCACTATTTAGTATGGGTGACGGGACTTCGCATGATTCTGGACAGAACTCACTACTTTACAACATTATCTAGCCCATGCTTCCACTCGGGATTCCTCAGGCCAACTTATCTATGGTATGCCCGTGTCCATCCTCCTACTCTCGTACCTACCTCCGTGCCGACTACATCTATCTCAGCTCTATCTACGTCAACCTTACCACCCGTGGTGTCACATCTCAACCCTACCACGATGATATCCACTCCCTATACGACATTTACCACACCTTTTACGTATTCACCCTTCGTGGCACCTACCATGCCCACATCCATGGTCATTAGTCCAAGTAGCCCCACGCTGACCACTACCTACATACATGTTCCATCTCAACCACCGCCAGTCTCGGAAAACCATACCCCCCTCCAGAATTTAGTGTTGTCTATTCCCCAATCACTTCCTCCCATTACTACTAGGGTGGTTACCCCGACTCCTCCTCTATACACCCACTTTCAACCTCCGCCTGTGGCCTCTACCTCCTACTCAACATATTACCCGCCCTCATCCTTCTCCTCACACATACCTCCACAATTCTCATACGGGCTCCTTCACACAACTTGATACCTTCCACATCATACTCTTCTTACCCTCCTCCCCCTCTTAGAAGTCAACCTTCATCACAACTGACCCCCGACCTGATCAAAATGATGATGGATAAGATGCACACGCTAGAGGCATCTCTTTCTCTCACGCACATCTCTGACCTACGAGGAGATTTGTAATGAGCCCATTCACTTCTATGTTCCTATTCATCCATAACCCCCATTCGGAAATGCCAAAATTCAATCAGTTCCACAAAAAAGAAGACCCACATCAACACCTAAGGTCTTTTAGACACATGTGCTACCTCATTACTCATGATGACGCTCTGCTATTGCAAACATTTCCCATGTCCCTCAATGGACCTAATCTCGATTGGTATAGTGCCCTACCTAAACACTCTATCTTATCTTTCAACCAAGTGCCCAAGCCTTTTTGGACCACTTCTCCATCAATGTAGCCAAGAAAGTCACCATGATTGACTTATATACCACACGTCAATACGAGGACGAGTCAATCATAGACTTTGTTGCTCATTGGCATGGCCTAGATCAATCAACTCACATTCCCCTTACCATAGACCGATCTAATATAACTATTTACCCGAGCTTGTGCTTGCCATATCTCATCTACCTTACAAATCCAGATGTTTCATACATTTGATGAGGCATTCACCATGGCCCGAAAGCTTGAAATCTGAGCCATCGAAGAGAAAAGGATTCAATTACACAACAAAGGCACTCCTTTTAAACCACAAGAACCCTCTTCCACTACCAAAACACCACCAACCACTCCTCTCAACCCTCTTAGATCCAAATGCTCTGTCCATGCGGTGGTCCTAAAGGCTGGCCTGTCTCACCCATCCAACCTACCAAAACCTCCGCCTAACCTCTCACTAGTACAAACATTCCTCTTCAAAATGAACAAAATAAATATACCCCCATTGCTGAACCATACCCTATTGTTCTAGAAAAACTCCTGAATGCAAGGGCTATCACTCTTCGGTTATCAAACCACACCCTGGTTTTGATCCTACCCACCAGATACCCTCTTGGTATAGGGAGAATGAAATCTGCGACAACCATCATATCCGAGGGTTCAACACCAACAACTACATCACCTTCAAAACCATTGTCCAAGAAATGTTAGATAGAGGAGATCTCATTCTGGACAATCCCAATGCACTTGTAAACCAAAACCTACACATCTTCCAAAAACCATTTCCTAATCATACCCTCCACCCAACACAACCATTCTGCCATCGATAGTGACAATATCCAGGAGGTTCATGCCATCTTTGATATCCTACCCATACCATTTGCACCATACCCCCAACCACACCTACAAAAGAAATTATCTAAGATATTCCTCTACTTACTACCAATTCTTCACCCTTCTTCACCATTACCACCGAGTTAATCTAATGCAAACATATTCCTCTTCTTCGGATGTTATAACTACCATCCTTGGCCATGTCATCACCCTCCTACCCCCATGATTGACGAAATCACCATTGACACTTGCTTCCATACCCATAGAGGAGTTGACGATACCTTTCCCTTCCTCCACCTCACCTCACATCAAGGAAGATCCTTCTTCATCTACCTTACCCACACCTCACCACGAAAAAGACCCTATTCTGAGAACAATCGACCCGCTACCATCTTCTCCAACATTAAATGATCTCTTCTCATCTCTCCTTCTTACAGAATCGGATGTAGAGGGCTTCCCTATTTCATAGATATCAATTCCATTTATAGGGATCACCACCAAATCCACCCTCATCCCCTTCCTCTCTTCATCACCTCATTCGATGGACCATTCAGAGTATGTTGATCATTCATTACTTTAGGGAATGCCTTCAAATACCCATCTCCACACAAATGCAGACCTTACCTACCGACTCACCCACTATTTACCCTATAGTAGTGGCAACATCCACACCTATCCCACCCATAGAGGCAACTACAACACCTCCCACATTACCTCTAACCATCCACATACCCTCATCATCTACATCATCACTTCCCAACCCCTCATCAACCTCCACTATCTCTTGAATACTAGGGGTACGACCCACATCAAACCTTACCCATTCAAAATCAAACTTGATTTAACCACCTCCTCTTGCCCTCTCACCAACATTCCACCCCTACCAAAACCAAAAGGCCAACCACCTCAGCCAATACTGGCATCACCTACCACCTCTTCGTCACCTTCACCACTACCATCTCTCTTGGGCCCTCATCATCACAACCCCGACAACAAAATTGACTATACCCAATACAACCACAAATTGAAAAACCCCCACTTATCACCACCTCCTCTTCTACCCCAACCCTACGAAGTTTCCTCTAACTATCGGCAGCCCCAATCACCATTACCACCTATCATCCCTACCCCAACAACATCTCCCTCTCTAATCTTGGGTAACTCCTCCTCTCCCGCCTTTGGCTTGCACCTCTTCGTCACATCAATCGTTATGCATTGCTGACCACCCCACCCCTCAAAGTGACACCTAAACCCAAGACCAAATCATCCACCGCACCATTACCTCCATGACTACCTTGACCACCCCCATATCATGATCAGGTGACACCCACTTCTTAAGTCACTACCGAGTTCCTCACCCAAAACATACTTGCTTCACCATGTAACCCAATGGTGGTATCCTATGCGACTATCCTAGCTAACCTAATCACCTCTTCCCATATCACCTTACCACCCATCCAACCCTACGACCCACTCAAACCAAAACCAAAATGGTTTGATGACTCTCAAATCTGCACCTACCATCGTGCGTCAGGGCATAACGTGGAGGATTTCCAAGCTCTCAAAACACTCCTTCTACAACTCTTCACTGAGGATGATTTGTTGACACATATGTGGCTCCTCCTACACCCATAACTACCCCATCTACACCATTACAAACTCAACCATCATTGCCCCACATATCATACCATTCCTACCCACCACCAATGTTTAAAATCAATATGGTTCGAATAGCCACTCGGGCCCAACGGATAAAGGAAAAACTAGGGCAGATGAACCTACTACCTCCACTACACTTCACATCACACCTATACCCACACCTAAAATCACCATCCGAGGACCTACCTTCCCTATTTCCAATGGGAGAGCCCATCGTGCCATGATCAAACAACTCCATCAATCGCCACTCAAGATGTCCTTATACGACCTAATCCAAACTTCTGAGTCTCATCTCCAGGCCCTCACTAAAGTCCTACAATCCATTGAGGTACCACCCAATGACCCCACACTAGTTGCATCCATTATCACACCACACCACATGGCCTACCTTATTTCTTCACCTTCCACCTCGACACCTGTCACTCCATCTTAGGTGTCTTCCCTCACCTTCTTCAATGATGAGATCTCACCTCACCAAACAGAGGACCCTGATCCCACCTTATTCATCTCCACTTGTGTCGACAACATATGTGTTTGATGTATTATGATCGATGGAGGAGCTAGCATCAATATCATCTCCTCTCATGCATTTAACCAATGCACATTCCCACATTACATGCATAACAATCCGATTATCCTACGTTCTTTCAACGACGCCATAACCACCACCTTGGGGACAATAATCCTACACATTCATGTTGGTCACCATAGCATCCCCAAACTCTTCTATTTTGTATAAGGAGAGTTCTAATACAACATGTTGCTTGGCTGACCCTAGATTCATGTCATGGGATGTCCCCTCCACCCTTCATCGTTGTCTCAAATTTGAACATGAGGGACACAACTACACCATACAGGATGACCCTTCACCATTCAAAACATGTAACATGTTATACCGGCCCAATGATGTCCTCATAACTTTCACCACTCCCACCTCCACACCCGCTTCTGACTGCCACCACCTCTACCACTTCTTCTTCAACCCCCACATCACCTCTTATCACTACCACCATGGCTCCTGTAGAACCATCCATTGCGCCACAACGTGCAACCCCCTCATCTCAAAATCCCATGGAAAAATCCATTCCCGCCACTCATATCCCAGATACTAACCCACTAGAAGGTGTTTTTCAATGCCTGACATTGGGGGAGTATCGCTCTACAACGATTAACACATTCGTTTACCCCACAAGAGTATGGAAACCTTTAACAACATCCCCATTATGACCCCCACATTGGCAAAGTTCTCACCTATGGACCCTCACACCTCCGCACCAATCTAACCTATGGGGGTATCGACACCCCCACCTACACACCTAAACCACCAACCCCAACCCTACCATTCACCACCACCCTTCCCTCGTTAACAAATTGACATTTTTCCCATACCTTCCTTCACCGGTGTGCTTGGAAGAGTTTTTCGCTTTGGACTTTATGAGCACGACCATCACACCGTTATCCCTTGACTACTCACAAGCACAAGGACCGTAGTGGGGTGGGATTTGTTGAGCTTGTGCTTAAAAACCCCGTTTTGACCTCATTACCATAACCCTTTGACCTCACGACCCCTCACCCAATTCACCCACTTCACCCACGGAGTCTATAGACCCAGATTCTATTCCTCCTACCTTTTTTTCCATAAACACCATTTCCTTGGGCCCACTCACCATTCACCGAGATGGTGAGGCTCCTATTTCTTTTTCCATCCTCTATCCTGAGATGATCCATGAGGATGCCCTTTCTATCAATGTTGTACATTGTCATAACAATGACTCCATTCTCACCTACTTGGGTGCAGAGGATTCCTATCTCCACCACACACTACCTTCTAAGACCCAAAACATGTTGAATGAATCCACTATCGACATCAACATCCACACATCGATGACCCCCACATTCTAAAGATAGGCCAATCTTTGCTTCATGAATAAGAAACCTACACTTCTTTCCTCCACAACCATAGCAACGCTTTTTCTTGGTCATATGCCATATGCCTGGTATTGACCCCAACATTGTGGTCCACAATATTGTCACCTTACCTGATTCTAAACCATCAAACAAAAGTTGCGTAAGATGCACCCACACATTGCTCTTCTCATCAAAGAAGAGCTCCAATGCCTCCTCTCTATCTCCTTCATCCTACCCATCGATTACCCACAATGGATTTCCAACATTGTACCCAATACCAAAGCAACAGGGGACTCCGCATATGCACCAACTTCGAGACCTCAACCTAGCTTGTCCTAAAGATGACTTCCCTCTACCTAGCATCGACCAATTGGTTGACCTTACCACCGAACATGAGATGCTATATCTTATGGATGGGTTTCAGCTATAATCAAATATTACTCACCCCTGAGGATCAACACAAAACTACCTTCATTACCCCTTGGGGACCTTCTACTATCGCGTCATGCCCTTTGGCTGAAGAATGCAGGTGCCACCTACCAACGAGCCATGAATTACATCTTCCATGACATTATGCATCACATCTTGGAAGACTATGTCAATGACCTTTTGGGAAAATCCAAAAGTCACGCTAACCATTTACCCATCCTCAAAATCATCTTCGACCGTCTCATCCAATATTGCATATGCCTTCAACCTAAGAAGTGTGTTTTCACCATTCTATCAGGTAAAATCTTGGGCTTCATTGTTTCCTTGTGAGGCATTGAAGTTGACCAGCCAAAATCAAGGCCATCCTCGAGATGCCTCCACCCACTAACCTCTGCATAAACTTCATAGTTTTTAGGGAAAACTTCAATCTTATTCGTTGCTTTTTCTCAATTCTCAGATTGTTGCGAACCCTTTCACTACCTCCTTAAAAATGATATCACCTTCCATTGGAACATGGACTTTCAGAACACTTTTGAAGCCTTGAAAGCATACCTATTACAACCTCCCATGCTTACCCCTCCCAAAGACAATCAACTATTCTACCTCTACATTTCTACCACCGATCATTCCTGGGTGCCATGCTCGCTCACTATGATGACCAACACAGGGAATAGGTGGTCTATTACATAAGCCATACCCTTGTGGATTATGAGACTAGGTATACACACGTAAAAAGTTGTGCCTTGCTTTAGTCTTCGTGGCCACCAAAATTTGCCACTACCTACTTAACCACGCCACCTTTTCATAACCAACACCGACCCCTTACATTACATGTACTCTAAACCATTCCAAAACCAACACATTTCACGATGGCTCATGCTACTCGCTGATCTAGATATCACCTTTCTCCACCAAAAATCCATCAAGGGTCAGGATATTTCTGATCAAATGGATGATGCCCCACTCTCTGACCACCAACCAAAAAAATTTGAATTCCCCGATGAATGCATCACTACCCTTTCCCTCAACGGACCTACCGAGGAACCTCTACACTATCAAACAACCCTATTCTTTTATGGATCTAAGTGTCAATGCACGGGTGCAGTAGGAATCATCCTCATTCCGCATGATAGTGAACCCATCCTCCTTTCTTTCAAACTTGACTTTGAGTGTACCAACAACATCACCGAGTATGAAGCACTCGTAATAGGTCTCTAAACCACCCAAACCCTAGTTGTTAAATCCATTAATATCTTCGGTGATTCTCAGTTGGTAGTAAATCAGGTCAATGGACTATACCAATGTCACAATGAGGAATTACAATGGTATAAACACCACATATACTTCTTGTTAACCACCTTCACCCACTATAAACTAAAAACCATTCCCCGCTCTACGAACAAGTTCACAGATACCATGGCTTTTCTTGCCTCACAAATACCCTCATCACCTACTGATTCAAAATATTTGTTGTTGTGTGGAGATTGCAATCACCCTCCTACCTCTCACATGGTCAATCTTGTTGAGAACCCTACCACCGACCCATCAGACCTCTGCTACCAATAATACTCTGACTACCTCTCCCTTTCCATTCTTCCTCCGACCTTACCCACAATGGCCGATGCGCCTTCCTCCAAAAAGTCTCCCGACACGTCATCATGGGAGGTCTTCTCTATAAGCGTGGCTTCGATGGGATCCTTCTCTGATGCCTCACTAGCTCCAAAATACCCTATACCATCAAGGAGGTACATGACGACATTTGTGGAGGTCACATAAGTGGTCTAGTTGTCCACTAAACGTATCCTATGCCTCAGCTATTACTGGCCTACCCTCAATCGTGATTGTTGTGACTACGTCAAACGATGTGTTAAATGTCAACAACACTCAAACCTTCATCACACCCTAGGTCATGCCTTACAGGTCACATGAAACCTCTGGCCCTTCTCTCAATGGGGCCTTGATCTCATCGGGAGATTTACCCTCATTCTTCTCAATGCCACCAATGGATCATAACCGCTACCGAATACTACACAAATTTGGTAGAAGTCATTCCACTCATCTCTACAAAAGCTGAGAAGATTTTTGAGTTCATCAACCATCACATTATCTGTCTCTTTGGTGTTCCTCATCGCCTTATCACTGATAATGGCAAAATAGTTCAAAAACAAAAACCTCCAAAACTCTATGATACCTTTGGTATCCAGCTTTCGTTTTTTCACCTTACTACCCGCAAAATAATGGCCAAGCTGAATTAACCAACAAAACCTTGAACAAAATCCTCATGAAAGTGGTCAACGATCTTTGGGAGGGATTGGCATGCACACATTCCTTTTTCCTATGGGCATACCGCACTAGTATTCACACATCGACTACTGCTACACCATCTAGACTAGATATAAATGGTAGAATTCTATCCTACAAGGACATCTACCATTTGTATCTAGTTTCCATAAAATAGACTACTCCCTCGAAGGACAACTATAATGCACTAGCCATACTCTACCTAGCCAAAAAAAAAAAACTAAATAGGCCCATTTCGAAGCTTCCCACATCGATCAACTTCACGAAGACCTCAAGGAGATTATTTAATCATCCCACATAGACTTCCCACATTGATCAGTCTATCCTACAAACCTAACACACCATTTTTTCCATGGACTTTCCTATTTGGGATATCAACCATCTTGTACAAGAGTTGTACAAGAGGTGTTTTATTCCCCTTCACATTTCCAATCGTTCACCATATCACCATATTCCCACACTATCCTATTATTTCCACCCATCACGAGACGATGTCACGAATACGATCTGTCGTGATCCTGCACATTGCTTCACCTTTGGAACCATCTAACCTGTAAGATATTTTAGGGGCTTGAGGTTCAATGCACCTACCCTTGGTCTACGATCGATGGTCCTTCCCAATTCACCACATCATCAACCCTATTACAGTTCCCATCTTTTCGAACTGTTGACCTTCTTCAAACCAAACCAAGATTTTGACTCACCACCACCTACCTCTCACCCACACCTACCTCCACCTATCAATCTATATTTCACACCACACCTCACCTCCATCACCCTACCCACACACACTCATACCTTCGACCTCGCACCTTACCACTTTCTACTCACCCACACACATCACCTATCTACCCATACCCATTGACCCTACCTATCTACCCATACCCATTCACCTTACCTATCTACCCATACCCATTGACCTTACCTATCTACCCATACCCATTCACCTTACCTATCTACCCATACCCATTCACCTTACCTATCTACCCGTACCCATTGACCCTCCCTATCTACCCATACCCACTCACCACTCACCCACACATTTACCCTACTTGTCTACCCATGACCATTCACCGCACCTACCCATACCCATGACCCATACCTTCTCAACCGTACCCTTGACCTGTACCCATTTACCCTTACCTATATACCCATGAACACAACCTCTATCAACCGACCAACCCTTGTCGATAGCTTTTCATTTCCTCCCTAGCCTAAGGGAGAACTACATCGGTCCGAGGCACCTTTTTCCGGGCTATGTAGGCAACACTCCAACATGGGGCCGTTGGAGGTTAGCTCGACCATCGCCCACCTTCTTCCCCTTTTCTCATCCATACCCGCTCACCTATCCCATTGGATTCTTGTTCCACCACATTCTATTCTCATTAGTTTCCATTTTACTATTAAACAAGTGGAAATTAATATATTTTACACCATTCATTTCATCACATTTACCACAATCAATACATTTCCTATGATCATACCAACATAATCCATGTTACCATACACATCACAAATTAAACCAAAACATATGCATACATCATCATTTCTTTTTATCATATCCAATACCTGAGGAATCGACTCAACCATGCTTATAACTTGACTCCATCATGCCTAACATCAACCTGACTCTATCATGCCTAACACCAACCTGACTCTATCATGCCTAACACTAACTTGACTCCATCATGCCTAACACTAACCTGACTCCATCATGCCTAACACACCTATCATTCATTCATCTATGCATAACAATCAAATCTTATCAAAACAAAAACATTATCAACAAATCATCCATCTCATCATATAAATCTGTTTGTCCATATAATATACACTGATATCAAGTCATGTGTATCTCTAAAAAACCCTCATATACAGCCTCACCATCTTCGGCACGTAGGCCAGTATATGATCCAAAATATAAAAACTCTTGTATACATCCTCACTCTCTTCGGCACGCAGGCTAATATATATCAAAAATCAACACAACTACATCACAATCTGGAGGGACATACATCAGGCATCATCCTATCGGACATCCTCCATGTCTGTGTCTCACTGCGTGTCTCCTCCCTCCTCTCGGCTCCTATGTCCCAGAGGCCTTCTAACATCACACCACCCATCATGGGTCATGGCTGGGTCCCTAATGGTACATCACCTGGGGCTGGCCTCCATGAACTGGTGGCCTCACCCTGATCCTATCTTAGGGGCTTGATGGCCCCATGGGCTCTCCATGCTATGGGTGCGTGATCTGGTCCTCTCACTCAAGGCCTCTTATGCCCTGTACTCTGCATAGGATAGGAAATCTATCTCAACCACCATCAACTAATCTTGATAATATCTAGCCTCGCCTAGGGCATCCCACAATCTAGACCTCCACTTATCATATGGGACCCTATCCCACCCCTACCTGTGAACTAGGACCCGGTCCCGGTGCCTATGTTGGTGACATCAACCTCTTCCCTTGTGCCTATATTTGGGCTTGTAGTGCCCCAATCTTGCTGTGTAGTGGCTAATCGCCTGCAACCCCGTAATATGTGCTCAGTGCGGTGGCTAACGCCCCAAAACCATAACCTGCACTTTTTGTAGGGGCGGACACCGACCATCATCACCATCTCCATCTCCACCTTGGCCATCTAGGCCTCTAGACTGGCCACCTATGCATACAACTTGGCCACCTCCACCTCTCGAACCTGCCAACTTCCTTCCTACTGTACCATCCCCAACTGGGTAATCAAGGTTGTCACCTATCCCTGTAGGGCATCTCTCTACACCGTAATAGTGGCTAAATCTAGGTGCCCCGACCTAGGTGGTACCACTCTAAATCGGGCTTCCCACCACCATGTTATACCTATCTGTCACTCTGACATCATCGATCTTCTGGTCTATAACCTTCTCCTCCTACCCTATGGGCACTTTATCGGCTGTGGTAGGGGTAATGGCCTCTCCACGTCATCTCTCTTGTACTGTGGGAAGGGTGGGGATATATCCTGTGGCAGCCCAAACTGATGTCTAACCCTATCAATCAATCGGGATCATCTCATGCTCCCCTACACGGTGCCCCTCTATCCATCTCTATCTAATCAAGCCCGTCTAGCTTTAGCCATCTGTCTATATGAGGGATAACCCACATACGGTCTCCAAATGATATCTACACCAAACAATCCCTCCAGTAGCCACCTGTAGTATGCTACATCATGAGTAGCCCTATCGATCGGTGCTCTCCAATAGCAAGCACCAATCACCTGTACCCCACCTAAAAAAAACCCGCTCAAATGCATCTTCTCGGGCATACCAATCGGACACACACAAACTATGTCCTCATAGGCCCAGTAGTGAAGAACAAATGTGCAAAGATAGTCTAAACCGGAAAGAGCCACCCATACGCCCACAACTCTCTATATAACTACACCAAGAATGCTAGTGCCCATGCGAAATAGGTCCTATCCACCACCATGTCATACAACACCCCCATCAATGATCATGGGAATCTCCCACCCTCTACATCTGGCAGTGCAAAAAAACAGCAGACTACCTCCATCAATAATACTACTAGCCTTGTCTCCTCTGGATGGGCTAGATACATATCTCCATAGCTCATGCTGACACTATGGAATCTTATAGCCACCAACCCCTCACCAAAAACTGGCAGCATCAACTCCTCAGAATGCCTTGAGGTAATCGAATATACCTACGTCCCCAATATCGGTAGCCACAGATCCTATACACATCCTCTAGGGTGATTGTCATCTCCCCCATCGGTAAATGGAATGTGTTGGTCACCAAATCCCATCTATCGATGAGGGCGACCATCAAACTCAGGCTATTAGACTACATTCGTAATGTTGGACCCCAATCAAGCCCACATCAGCAACATGCCACAACTCCTCAATTGTCGCTTTGCCTCCCATCGCTCAAAAGCAGGGGTGGCACCCTGTCTCACATCCACAGCTGATCTCTCTCTGCATACACACAAATATCACATTAATACACCTTACCCATACCCAAAACCACCCTCGACACCTCACTTATACCTACCACCCTACCTCTTTTTTTCCTCCCACCTTACCTTCGTCTCGCATATTCTATCTACCCACCCCAACCTCACCCACTATCATCTACCCATACCTATTTTACCCCCACCTATGCTATCTTTTTCACCAACACACCTTCTTTTATGCCTACTTATCTCACCTACTTGACCTGGGCCCCTTTCGGCCCCTTTTTCCCAAAACTCATACCAATACTAGTTATCTCTAACCGACCCCGGTCACCCTAAACCGGCATCGGTCACCTATTTTGTGACCGATACCGGTTATACCCCATCGATGCTAGCTAAACCACGACCGATACCGGTCATTGTCACACGAAAAACCATGACCCCAACCCTCCATTTTCCAAAACCCCCTTTCCCTCTCTTCTACCCACCCAACCTCACCTAAAACCTCCCCTCAACTCCCTCCACCCCTCATTTTCCCACCCACTTCTCTCCTCGTTCCTATTTTACCCGATTCATCCTCCCCAAATTCAAATTACATTTTCCCCCAAAACCCAATTTTTCAAAACCCAACCTCTCACCTAATCTACCTCACAAAACATGAAGAGGGATTGCCTCTTACCTCATCATGGTGTCGTTTCCATGGTGACACGTCTAGCCACTACACCGTGGTCCACCCGAGCCCTCTCCCACCTCTTCCATCACCAATTTCTCACCTCACCTCCACCCAACCAAATAAATCCATCTGATCTCGTGGACCCACCTACCAATTGCCAATCACTTGCTATGTGGCTCGCCAACTCAGCTCTCCATACCGTTCGGTCGCTTTCACACTTTCCTCTCTCTCGTGTCATTTTCTTCTATTTCACACGGGACAAATGATCCTGAAAAACATGGAATTTTCCTTTTTATAAAACCCCAACCTAACCGGTGTCATTTTACCTTTAACCATCATCGATCATGTGCCCTACCTTACCATGGTTGGTCTACCCATACCGTCATCGGTTACCTTTGACTAGCATCGGTAACCCTTGATCTCCACTTTACCACAAATTTCACCCTACCACCCTACCCGCAACCTTTTACACCTCACCCAGAGCCCACCCTGACCCATGACCTCACCTTTTACCCACACCTACCCCCTTAGGGTGACCATCGACCTTACGCACTCGCTCTACCTTGTGATGCTATTACCACGATGTTAGCCTACCAACCTTACCTTTCCCACGACTGTGACCTTTACCCAAACACCCTTGACCTTTTTGATGTGCCAGAACCACCCTATGTGTTCCCGCATCTTACCTCATTGAGTGCCCAGACTGTATCCTTCACCTTGGATACCAGACCTCAACAACCCCTGTTTGGATAACCCAATCGACCTTGATGTTTGAAATCTCTTCACCATGGTCTTGTGTCATGATCTCTGCATGCGTATGTTTGATTTCCACTACCTTACCCACACCTACCCACCCACCCACCATACCCACACCTACCTACCTACACCTACCTACCCCACCCATTGATTATGTGGGTATTTTCATGTCCTCACTTGTTGCATCTTGTGATGACGGTACCTATTTTTCTCAACTGATGACCCTACCTTACCTATGGCCGTGACCCTTGTCCAAACAAACCTTGAACCTTTTGGATGTACTAGAACCACCCTATGCATTCCTACATCTTACCTCGTTGAGTTCTTGGACCGTATCCTTTACCCTAGATACTGACCTTAATAACCCATGTTTGGATGATCCTTGCGACCTTAGCTGATGTAAATTTAATATGTTAAGAAACCCTTGTACCTCATTGCATTTTACAACATGTGCATACGTTCGAATGCCCTACCTACTCACTTACCTTACCTTTTGTCCTCACCCTACCCACCCACCTCATCTCTCTCACACCTCTCACCTTACTCTATCAAACCACCCACCGACTCACTCTATTCTTCATCGTCAGCCCCGATTTGAGGGGGGATCACTCATGCCCTATTTTGGGGCACCCAACATCCACCTTCTCACCCTACATTCACATGGGGCAAAAAAAACCAACCTTCATTTTTGTCATGCCGCCTACCACTATAGCATGCCCAACAAAAGGGGGCAAAATGTAGACACCAAAAACACGTCACCTTTCATCACTTTCCTCCAAAATAACCTAATAACCACATTCTACACGGGTGATCAATTTAACCCTAATTCGGTCACTCATACCCCCTTTTGCATACATCACAAATACCCTCATTCACACACCCAAGGATTTAATTAACATCAATTAATTAAATTCCCTCTTTACCCACTCATCAGGGCCACCTCACCCAACCACCTCACTCTTCCACTACACCACCTCACTCTTCCACTCACCATTTCCACTCCCCTCACCATTCCACTCCCTACCTTGCCCATACCTTGCCCATACCTAGCCCATACCCTTCTAGAAACCCTAATAGTGGTGACTCCACTCATATGACCTCTTTATGTCCTATTACCCATTCTAAGGGCAGAGGACGCATATGCTCTACCACTCAAAATCAAGTGGGGAAGGCATATTCCCAACTTTTCAAAAAAATAAATCCCCCGACATAACCGGTGTCGGTTATAGTCTGACCGATGTCGGTCAGGTGGGACCGTGTTGGTCACCTGCAAATACCCAGTCCCGACTCTTTCCAAAAGGTTGATTCATTGTGGGATATTCTATTGCATTGGTCATTTTTGGTTGGTTCACATTTTCATGGTTGGACATTCTCTTGGTTTATTGGCATTCAGAATTGATGTTCGCATTATCATTGTTGGAAATTGATTTGAAACAAAAGGCCATTAGAACTCCTAGGCTGATACCATCGGTGGAAGCATTCACAAGAAATATTTGTGAGAGCATCCATTGGAGAAACTGAACCGATGAGCTCAAACAAGAGTTCTCCAACCAACCAACCACCATCGCCAAAATTCACCATCTCTCTTCTCCAGCTACTCACAATTCTGTAAGCATTGGACTCCAAGTAAGTAGAACTCTCACTGGTGTTTTCCTACTTGTGTTTCTCTATTTCCCTCCTACCACTCCAACCTCACCTATTCAGCCCACACCTACACCCAAGACCCTTTCTCATCCTATCCTACTCCCTATCAACCCTTTGGCCAATCACAAAAGGCACCCTAATCCCCATTTCTAAACCATGACCCAATACTAGTGACCATCACCGGTTAACCCTAACCGTGATCGGTCTATCTTGACCACCATCGGTCACCCTGCCATCTAGCCAGCTCCACAACTTCTACCTAAAACACACCTAAAACCACTCACAAGCACCCCAACATCCATCCTAAACCTACCCTCTACCTTCATCCCACCAGCACCACTTTCGAATCTCTGTACCCACTTGAGAGAACCCAAAACACCTCTATTCTGACCCCTGTCACTTCTATAGTGACCGGTATCGGTCTATCCTAACCGTCATCGGTCATACCCATGACGTTGATCTCTCGTTTGTCTCATCAACATAACACGTGACTAGAAACCTATCGTTTACCCAAACCACCTAAAATACCCTATGCCAACCCCAACCGAACCTTTATGTGACCTCATAGACCACCCAACCTACCTAGGACTCGACTCGAACCACCTTTTGACCCGCATATTTTAGTGTTTTATTGAATCGACGTTGATAGCAACCTGAGGCACCCAAATCAGATGCTAGTACTAGATTCCATTTATTTACATGCTTTTTTCATTTAATATTAATTTATAAAATAGTGGATTGATAGCCCTCTAGGAGTATCACACTTCCTGGATCTAGCATACGCTAAGTAGTCCACTACATATGTTGTTTAACTCTCTCTTGTGGTCTTGTTTTCTTATTTCAGGGTAGTCCTTCCTAGCCAAAAAGGAGTTCACATGATCGAATGAGATCGGAGGTCAACACATGTGCATTCCACCCATCAACCAAACAACAGGTAAACCTCCTACACCCTTATTTGTTTCAGTCTTTGATTGTATGCAAAAAGGATCAAAACAAGTACAATCAAGTTTTCTCATAATTTCCTTAACAAAATGTTTCAAGGCACAAAATCATTGGTTCAAAGTACCAATTTGGGAGTTCATTAAGCATGGAATATTTTAGGTTTAGACTCTAAATAGGAATGCTAATTCCTTTGAAAGAATCACCTTTTCTTATCACCCCTTGACTTTTTTTACCCAATTCCTCTTAGACTGTCATAAAAATAAGAATTTTTCACCTATAGTTTTCCAAATGTCTCTCATAATATTTTTCTAATCATCCTTATTATCATATCTTGAAGTTATATGATTAAAGGGAGTTTATTTGATGCCTCTTAAAGCAAAGCCTAGCTTAGACTATTAAACCCTCACTATATAACCCATAAGGAGTCTTTTAGTGATGACTTCTAACATAATTTGATTCAATACCTATAAATTTTCATCGAGGTTTATTATGATACTAGGAAAAGTAATTCTTTACAAGTAGGGTTTGAAACCAAGGTTATTTCACCTTTTATTGATATTTCTGCTACTCTATTGTAGGTATATACAATTAGTCCACAAGTCTAAATGCCTCCTAGGTTTGTAGTAAAATAACTTCAAATGGATCAACTTCCCTAGTGCATCAAGAAATATCAAATTCTTCTCATGTATCCCTAAATGATCAATAACATGGTCTTTGAATCTATGCACAGTTTAACTGATCCTTCACATTTTATCATTCTTGGAGGCTTTGTCTTATCCTAATTTCAGAGGTTCTTACATGATATGAAAGGTAACTATACTATTAATCTTAAAACCTTAAATAGAAATTTCTTCACTCACCATCACATGGTTGCTTTATTGAGAGAAATATTTTTATCCTTTACATAATCCAATCATCCAAACCTTGTCTATCATACTTCTCCACTCGGTCATGTACAACCTTTTATAATAATTACCATACAAAATCAATAATTTTTTCATTCAATTCATCAATCAAACCTCAATAACGATTTCCCAACATGTTATAAAAATGGAAATAAAGATAACAATAATAAATTATTGATTCCTAATTCTGAAACATGCTTCACAAGGTAAGAGCTTGTACAAATATTTTAGTTTACTTTTCATTTTCTAGATTTCATTACAAAAATGGAGTTCCTTCCTTTGCTCTTCATCTTCCCTTCCTTGATTCTCTTCTTCCTCATTCCTCCTCACCCCCTCTTATAGGTTTCTCTCATCCCCTGTAATTGTTCTTTCTCGAATTCTACTCCTTAAATGCAACCTTCAACCAAAACCTAACTAACTCTTTTAATTCATATAGGATTAATTCCATCATTTTACCACTTCACCATCACACTAAGATTACTCTACTCAAAGGATAATCCTACTTAGGTCATGTATACTCATTAAAAATTTATAAACTTCTTCATTTACAACTTCAGGCCCTTGTATTATAAGTCAAGAATACAAATATTTGAATATGCAACTTTGGAGGGAAAACTCTTAACACCACCTAAAGTGACTATAATTCTCTAAATGACTTGGATGCTTGTCAAAACACCTAGATAAGACCATTCAGACCTAGAAAAACCTATCCCACATTGGAAACCATTTTTTTGTCATTTACAAGTGTACAAGGTTTGATGCTCCTACATCATACTCCCAAGGTGGGAGAAAATATGAACTTTAAATTATTTTTCTTCCTTTTTCTAGTCATAGGTCACTCCTGCAATAAATTCTATTTTATTTGTCCTCTCTACCTCTTGCTTGCTTTGTTATTTGGATTTTTCTTTCACCTTCATCTCCATGGATTTGTTCTCTAAAATGATAACATCATCTTACATTTTCTTCTTGTAAGCTCTCTTTAGAGATTTTTCTTCAATCATCTCTATTTCTTTATCTATCAAACCTACAAAAACACAGTCAAGCATAAATTTAGATGAAAAATTTGGATACCATGTGGTGTCATTAATCATTTCTTTCCTCTCTTCATCTTTTTATTCCTTTTTCTTCATAATTCATTAGTATTTCTTCTTCAATTTCTGCATCTTCAATCACTATTTCAATATCTTCCTTATGAGACTTCATTCCTTCATCATACAAATATCTCTCAAGCATTTTTATTTCATTCCTTAATTGTTCTTCATCCTCATAGAAAAACTTCTTCTCCATCAATTTTTAAGCTTTCAAAGTGGATCTCAAACTATCCTTCCTCTTTTATTTCTTCTTTCACTCTCTCATTTTTAACTTCTTCACTCACCCACTCTTCATTTTCAAGTCTTTGTTCCTTTATGGAAGCTAAAAATATTCTTATTACCTCTTCTTCATATTCTATTTGCATACTTTCCTCAAGAATGACTTCCTTTTTCACCTCCTTTTTCTTCTTTCTTATCATCTTCTTATTTTCTTCTTTCTTACATTTCTTGATCCTTATCTCTTCTACTCTCAATTGCACCTTCACTTGAATTATCTTTCTCTTCTTTACAAGCTCTCTAATTGGAAATTTTTATTTATTTCTCTTCAAAAATTCTATCCTTTGACTTTTCTCTCTTTCTTTCAAGAGTACACTAGTTTCTCTATATCTTGCTTAAGCCTCTAATCTCTTACTACATCCATAGTTCTCTCTTCTTCATCCTTTCCTATTTCCTTTCTCTCTCTCTCTCTCTCTCTCTCTCTCTCTCTTGTTCTCTTTCCCTATGGCTAATCAACTTTAATAACTCTCTTATCAATTCTTAGATATCCATCTCTTCTTCTCGTATCCATCTCTTCTCTTTTCTTTTTAGCACTCACTTTCTCTCTCTTCTCAATATTGTTTTCTTGCTTCAACCTCTCTCTCTACACCTCACCAAGTATTTTAGTTGTTAGCCACACACATACTTCAAAATTACTTCAAAATTGCAGTTGTTAGCCACAAAAAAATTAAAATTTCAATTATAAAAACAACTTTAATAAGAGCCTAAGCTCTAATACCACTAATGATGTAGTCAAATATCTACCATTCATAATTATTTCAAGCTATTCAAGAGGACTAATCAACAACCTTATCAAAATCTATAATATGAAGATATTTCTCATGCCTACAAATGGCTAAACTTGCTATTTTTGACATCTTTTCACACTAAGATATTTATCCAAACATCCTTCCCTATTTTCACACTTTCCTAGCATCCTTCACAATGTCCATTCAACCATTCAATTACTCATTCTTCAAGAAAACTTACTTCTTCTTACCTTTCCCATTTGACTCTTCTCTAATTTTCACCTTCTAAAACTTGCAAATTGATCTATTAGCCTCCTTTGATGCATTATAACTCAATTACCTATTCTAAAACTACTCACAACACAAAAATTCATCACAAGAATGTTATACATACTTTCAAAGTCTAATTATTTTACTAAGTCTATCAAAACTACCTTTTCCTTCTTAAGACAAGATGATTGCTCCAGTAGTGAAAATGGGATTCTAGGAATAACCACTAAGGTATATCACCTTCAATAGTGACCTTCCACTTCCTATGTTATTACCTCAAATATTTAGTCCTTAACTCCCATCACAACTCATTTTATCTTCTTTTTTGTATTTTTTCTTCTAGCTCGTTATTAGGTGTGGTACAATCAAGTTTTGCTCATAATTTCCTTCACAAAATGTTTCAAGGCACAAACTCAATGGTTAAGAGTACTCATTTTGGAGTTCATTAAGCAAGGAAAATTTTATGTTTAGACTCTAAATACGAATACTACTTCCTTTGAAAGAATCACCTTTCCTTATTACCCCTTGACTATGTTTACCCAGTTCCCCTTAGACTATCATAAAACTAAGAATTTTTCACCTATAGTTTTCCAAATATCTCTCATAATATCCTTTTAATGATCTTTATCATCATATATTGAATTTATTACATCAAAGGGAGTTGGTTTGATGCCTCTTAAAGCAAACCCTAGCTTAGAATGTTAAAACCTTCACCGTGGAATCTGTGAGGAGTCTTTTAGTGATAAATTTTAACATAGTTCGATTCAAGACCTATAAATTGTCATGAATAAATATTATGATACTGGGAAAATTAATTATTTACCAGTATTTTGAAACCAAGGAAATTTATCATTTGATTGATCTTTCTTCTACCCTGATGTAGGTATATACAGTTAGTCCACAAGTCTAAATGCCTCCTCCTATCTTTGTAGTACAATAGATTCAAATGGATCAACTTCCCTAGTGCATCAAGAACGATCTACTTTTTCTTATTGGGCCCTAAATCATCAATAATGTGGTCTTTGAATCTATGCACATTTCAACTTGATCCTTCACAATGTTTCATTCTTAGATAATTTGTCTTATCCTAATTTCAGAGGTTCTTACATGATATGAAAGGTAAAATATACTATCAATCTTAAAACCTTAAATATAAAGTTCCTCACTCATGATCGAGAAGAATTTTGGGAATTTTTGGAGTTCCTTGAATCTTCATGAGCCACAATAGAGTGGTAGAGCATTCGAAGTGAGCTTTCTGTCGATGCCTAGAGTGCGGAAAATGGAGTACGTATGCTCAAGATATAGTTGGTCAAAACTCATACTCTACAGTGTCAATTGACTAACGTGGCAGTGAAATGTGGTGGAAGCAGAGTGTAAATGTGGTGGAGAAAAAATATAGTTTTGCGACGTCGGCATTTGACACTCGTATTCAACGAGTGGTTTTTCCATCATGTTTGATATTTCACCACATGGTGGGTCCTCATGCCACCACGTGGCCTACCACCACGATGATCATGTTATTATACTAAGCCAACTCAGTTCAGACGATCTCACACAACTCGGTGAGTCATTATTAGTATTGGGTGAGTCATTCTCTATAATGGAAAATTTTATTATTGGCTCAAGAAGCTATATTAGAGACTAAGCTCATTATTCATATGAACTCTATGAGCTCTCTACATAACTTGACATTGACCAATGATTCGGGCATTCTACACTACGTGGCACAAGTCTATTGCCATTTCCCACATTATTACATTTCCCTTCAGTTTTCCCTCCTGCATCATCGGTGGCCGCCCAAATTCTGAGGGTTTGGTTATTTAAATTGTGTGGCGGATGCTGGTCAGATACATTGACAGTGCAAAGGTTGTGAGGGTTTATTCCAGTCTATCTGCTGCAGTTTGGTTTACAGGTATTTACCTGGATTTTTGTTCTATCCATAGTATTTCTGCATTTGTTTTGATTATGGCTGTGAATCTTCTATAGATATACAATTAATTACTGTAATCTTCGGTGTTTTGATAGCTCGCGTTGATTTTTTTTCTTTTATTTGGTCAGAATGGACATATAGGATGCTGCAAAAGGTTCTGAGTTTGGATTTAAATCTGCCAATTGTATTTTCTTGAAAGTTTCTAAAGCCTTTTCAACAAATCCATTTTTCCCATATCCTCGCAATCAATGTTATGCAGAAACCTCTTTCGCATTCTCACAAACAGCTTCACTTGTCTCCTCTTGGCTTCCACATTTTGCATACATGTGTACTCAAGGGCAACAGAACTACAATATCTGATAAAATTCCTCTATCCTTTTTGCTTTTTTGAGTGTTCATACCTGTTCCACAACTCCCATTTCAAAGACAAAGTTAGAGTATATTAGAAAAAATATTTATGGTTTCCCATAATTTTCCTTGGCATATTTAGAGATCAATTTCTGTAAAGTTTCCTTCAAAAAAAATTCTCATGAGGAGGTTGTATAAGGATCTTTTACCTTATAATTAGAATTTTACCATGTAAATGAGATCAGTTTTCCCTTCAGTATTAGGTAGCTAACGAGAGCAACATGAGAAAAGAGCCACCGATTTCAATTTCTCCACATCTTTCTTCTATGAATCATTGAAAGAATTACAAAGATGGTGCATTGAATGAATTACATAGATGGCTGCATTGAATGAATTACAAAGATGATTCAACTTCCTAGGGCCGATAGGCGCCTCTCATCTTTAATACCCGCTTCACAATTTTGGTCTGTCCATGACAAATATTGTCTGTTCCTATGCTACTTATGTTTTTCCCAATATCTGCAGACTCTAATTCATGGTTAGAAATCCTTCATTTCTTGTACCATCTTGTGTGTTTTTTCCAGGTCTGTGTTTGTCCTCACCACATATGCAAAACACATCTGATTTGTGTGGTACTTCACAGTTCGTCTGATCTTGCTGATTGTTAGCCATTCTGAAATTTTTCAACCGAGTAGGCCATAGTGTCAACAAGATTTATACACTCTATGCGACTTCATATTTTAAAGTATTACAGTCTACTCATGAGCTAAAAATTAGAACACCATTAATATTTCTTATTCTTTTCCAGTGAAATTCGGAGCCAATGGTAAATGCTAATATACTCCCCTGAACGGTGTGCTTTTGATGTATCCCCATGCTCAATACTCCCATGGGAACCGCAATTGCATCACCTTTCTTAACTTTCACCACACGCTCCGACTCGCCTCGTGGATGACCTTAATAATATTGAATTTATAATAACATAGCTCTTAAATTTGTAATTTTCTTGCTTTGACTTTTCCAATAGATGTGTCAACAAAGAAAAATTTAATATGCTTTCGTGGTTCCAGTCCTTTGTGGGTGGGTTTTTTTGGTTGCCTCAAAGCCACGCTCCGGTTGCTCCAAAAGAATCTAAATTCGACAATATAGGAAGTCCTTGAGACGGTTAATTTAATATTTGAGATAAGAAGATGCAAAAACTTAAGATTGAAACATAATATACAATGAAGAATCTACAAAGTGAGTTTATAGCAAAAAGTGAACAATCTACAGGCTTTATAGAAAAAGTGAAGAATCTACAACATCGCTGATCGCAAAAAAATGAGACAGCTTAATTTAATATTTGAGATAAGAAGATGAAAATAAATTAAGATTGAAACATAATATAAAATGAAGAATCTACAATGAGTTTATAGCAAAAAGTGAACAATCTTGATCGACTTTATAGCAAAAATTGAAGAATCTACAAATACTGATTGAATCTACAGCCATTGATAGCAAAAATAGCTCAGATCAATGATTCAAGATGCAAAACAATTAAGATTGAAACATAATATATACAATGAAGAATCTATAGTCATTTTATAGCAAAAAGAGCTCAGATCGTTGATCAAATATCCTTTTTTATTAGATACATAGAAAATATCTAATTCTTATCCAAAAGAAGGTTTTTATAACCATTGCAATATCGCTTTCTTTACGAATAAATTCATTTGTGACATCACAATGTAAAATTATCTCGTGGCATATTATTTAGTTGTATTCCCTTACTAGTAGGACTTCTATTTTTCCATACCTCTGGCCACCTATGCATTTTTTTATCTCAATATTTACAACTCTCAGCTTGCCATTATGTAGAGTAGCTTAAATTGCAGGCCATGTCCATTTCCATTGGCAATAGTTGTTGTTGGCCTACAATCAGGTGCCAAAGCAAAGCACAAGGCTCGTGAACTGCTTTGAAAAAATGTCTTGAGGTAATACGATGGCATAGAGTGCAACGGTTGAGGAAATCCTAAGGCTTTAAATGTCTAAGGATCTAATTCTGCAGAAACTGTTATTTGAAACAGGTTTAGCCATCCACAGATGTTCTCATTTCAAAGTCTCGTAGTTTTTTCTATGTTGCTTCCATCTATTACAGCTACATGTAGTTTTTTTTGCAAGCTACGTGTATTTTCTTTTATATATTTTTAATTTCATTAATGGTTAGAAATTATTATTGTTTCTTGTTGTCAATGTTATGCGAGAAACCTCTTTGAGGCATTTTTCAAATAGTTCACGTGTCTAACCGTTGTTCACAAGCATCTCCACTATCCAAGCACCAAAACAACGCATGCACAGAGTCTCCGCAGTGATGTCTACTACAAATTAGCCACCAAACTAGAAGAAGACACCAATACTCTCCACCACCTTGTGTGTCGAGTCAATTGAAGCCCGTGCATGCACGCAAGACGCAGCTCGTAGCCGCGAGAAGATGTGTACACATTCCAACTTACTATTGGCAAACTCCAAGATATCTGCTCAAAATATCTTTGCTACATGCCACGATCACCATTAAAGATACATACGACATTGTGTGCAACAAAGCCTATGAGCAATATTACTGTTAATTACATGTGACAAAATATGTGTAAATACACACTCTCGGTTATGTTGTACATGTTGTAATTTGATTCCCAATTATGTTTTTGTAATAACTGTACTCTCTCCCGCAAAAGAGGAACAACTTGTATTTAACAAACTTTCTGCATTGTAATTCACATATGAAACTTGCAAGCACGCTTTGCTTATCTCATGCAATAATATTGTATAGTGTTTACTACTATCCCGAGAGTATTTATCGATATAGTCTTTTTTTATTCATATCGCTACTATAAGACAAGATACATTACTTTTTTTTAACACATTTCGGTTAGTGATCCAAGGTTGTAGGCCGTTTTTTTGTCATTTTAATTGTATATTACAAGTGAAAAAATTTAGACGCATGAGGTATGAACAGAATATACAAATATGTATACAAATTACTGGAATGTACAAACCCGATTGACATAATTAAACCGTCACTAATTTTGATTTGATAAGCACAATGCCTAATTTAAAATTGGAGGCCTTATCAATTACTGATTACACACATTTTCATCATAGGCTCAATATGAGGTCTGTGTTCTGTAATTTTGTTGCTATGGTGCTTTGTCCACTATTTCCTTTGTACTTAGATTCTAGTTGCAATAAGATTTAACTCTCTATGTTTTTAGAGCCATTTCTTAGGATTTTGATTTGGCAATAGCGGAAATCTCTTGCAGATTTGCAACAACAAAATAAACATTTACCTAAGAATTTTGATAAACAAGAAAATCAGATAAAGGAAGATAACCATATACTTGAGAATCCTGATAAACAAGAAAATCAGGAAGTGGGTATGTATAGAAATAGGTCCGTAGAACTGAGCAGAACAATTGCAGATTCCAGCTCTTACGTATGTGTTTGTAAATACAATATCATTAAGGATTTTAGATGTACTGGAAAAGACAAAGCAAAAAAATTACAAATTTAATAAAAGCATATTTGATCACTGGTATTTTTAAGGCCCAACTATATGAAATTATATCAGGCATTACTATTGTGGCCCTTTTCATTAAAAAAAACATTGTGTAAATATCCCCTTCTCATGTTGTCCCCTACCTCTGTACTATACTCAATTGTGTTGCCCCTTAAAATATAATAATAAACAGTATTAAGGGACACATCTAATCTGCTGTATATTCATTCACAGTCTCATCATCGCAGAAAACGGCCTTCCCCACCGTCCTCCACGGCTTATATTTGCTCCCCTCAAAAAGGGAGCAACTGCTAGTTATTAACTTGGGTTAAATATTAGCTCGGACTTCATACTATGTGACCCTTTTGGCAGGCAAGGGAGTAACATGTGTCCCAAGCAGGGTTAAATTTGACGGAAATGTGCGATGTGAACGCCGAAGGGGAAGTCTAAGTGAAGTTTAATTTTGAGGGACCAAAACAGAAAAGGAGGGAGAAGGTTTTAGAAGAGGGGTTTAGAGGGAGGAGAAGAAATTGGGAGAGGATAATGTGAATTGTTCGAAAGAGAAATACACATAATACATTTAAGGGTCAAGAAGTGCAGGGAAAAGAAAGAGGAATGAAGGAGGAAACATGAGAATATATTGTCTAAGAATTTGACGACATGTTTTTCATTTGCAAGGAGGGAAACCCATGTTCTGGAGACATAGATGAAACTGTTGAGGAATATATCTTGCAATGCAGACTACAATCACTACTTGTTGCAGAACTTACTAGGACCTAGTTTTCAGTTGTGAGGTCAACTAATTGCAGGAAGTAGATGTACGAACATGTGTCGCTAATTGACACCTTCCAATGATTGGTCATACAAGTCAAAGGTAGATCAACGATTTGGGTCGCATTCCCCACATGTTTTCCAAGGATCATATTGTCTCGCCCCAAATATTATTTGTTATGCATATTCCACATAAGCATTTCTATCTCACAAAGAGGACACAAGGAAATTTGGTGAAACTTGGAAATTTTTAGGGTTTGAACCCCACGGTAAATAGATGCATCATGTAGTAATTTATAGCCTACCTTTCAAATAGTAATCTCAAGTAAGTGTAGGCAAAGAGATGGTGTGCAAACAAACATCGCTAATTGAGTCACAGAAATAATCAGAAAAATTAGTAAAAGGTATGTTTTATCTGTTAAGAAAGTTTTTATTTTATTTTATGGCATCAAGGTTTTTGAATTAGACAAAATTTAATTGGATATGTAAGATGTAGACATGAATGTATTGTTGTAAATTAAATGGTGGGAAAATTAAATACATGCATGCCCCACACCTATTCCATGAAGCAGATTGTTCCTTCCCAAATAATATCTATTATATGTGCTTCATTAAATTGTCATAATCTCATGCGGTCTATTCACGAGAGTGCAATGTGAATTTAAAGAGGCCAAATTAAAAATTTACAAAAATTTACAAGGGCTGAAATGTGAAACCTAAACACACTGCTTCTTTCCTATAGCACTTTGCAGACATGTTTTTGCAGGTTCACGCTAGAAAAATTATAGTGAAGTGGGTTATGCAGGAGCAATCATTGATAATTGAGCCCTTCTAGGGAATGGATGTACAGAGTAATAATCTCGTACCCACTCCATGTATTTCAAAGTGTCAACTAGGTTGTGTTTCTCAATCGATAAAAACCTTTCTCTTGGGAAACATTATCAAATTCAACATGCAGCGCACCCAAATGTTTCATTTCCTGCTCATATTTTTGCTTGTAGTTTCTATTCTTTCAGGAAAGATTGCAGGAAGAGTAATTATCTGATAAGCTACGCCCAGATCTAAACTCATACGCATAGCCTTCTATATCATAATTTTGTAAACAGTTATTCCCTTGTTTTTTTATTTTTAGATTTGCTTGATTGCTTTATGCTACTCCTTGGTTATTTATTTTATCTTTTACCCTTCTCAAATGGTAACCCACCATCATAGAATTGCTAAGATAATTATTTTTTTGACTCTTCAATTCCACTTTCTCAACTTCATTTGTTCCACCTTCTTGCATCATTAAACTACGGAAGCCCATGAACTCATTAGAGTAATATGTATGTGGAAAAAATCCCAACTCTGGCAATGGGCAAATGTAAGGGGCATGACCAAACAGTAAAATGTGTATTCGACGTATATAAAATATTTTGTAATCATTGTTCGCTCGTGAGTGTAAAGTTTACACGTTATGTCAAAAAACAACATGGCGCATAGATTATTGCAAAAGCACCCCACACTATTCACTTCCCAATGCTCTTTCCATTTGTCTATATCTTCGTAAACCATGCATTGCTTTCCTTCTAGACATTATGCTGGGTGCAGAAAAAAATTCTTCTTGGCTCTGATTTTTCCATAATCAACTTCTTCCTCTCCCGCTTCATCTCATCTTCATGTCTCTCTTACATGCATGTCTGATCCCCTTGCACCAACCCATATGTGAAACGGATTTGGCGTAAAAATTTAACAATTTAGATATATACAATGTTTAAGCACAACTATTATATGTGATTTTTAAACTCGCTCTTAAACATTGAAATATATACATTAGTATATTAATGAAAATATCAAAATAAAATGGCTATAACGAAAGGGAAACATAATCCAAAGGATGCGATACTAAATTGAAAACGTGGTCGTAAGGCAACACATTTTATTTTTAAAATGTTTAACGAGCTACATTCTCACAGTTCACCACAACTTTCAATAGTGTCTACAATTTTGGGAATTTTTGTACTTTTGTACTTAACTTTGGGGATTTGATGGTCAATACACTATTTTCCAAACTAACTTTGAGATTTTCCATATGTCTGCACTGCCCGCCAAACTGAATTGCCACCAGAATTTACTTGCAAAATGCTCCACTCTATGTCATTTGTTGCCCTCTTTCTCATCTTCTTCCACTCGTTTCTCGGTGATAATTAAAACCCTACTTTCTTCCACTATAATCTTTATCTCATCTTTTAGTATTCCTGTAAACATATCAGTACCTCCATTATAAACCATTAATAAAATCAAATAGCAAAAGAAGGAAAGGAAGGAGAAATAACCTGGACACATCGAGGGTAAACACATGAGCTTCAGGGGTTTCCTTCTAGTAGTTGGGGATTCCACAGGGAAAAAATAAGTGATTTGGTCCAACATTTTCAAGGTAACCAACATGTCGTCCCATAGATCACCGAAAGGCCCCATATATGGAAAAAGTGTTGATGCTTGAACTCAACAAACACACTTTGTACATACAAGTAAAAGACCTAAAATTGTAATTTTTTCACGATTTATAAATAAAAGCTATAAACCCTTGATTGACAGAAAGAAACCTATTGCAATACGTCTAAACTGCATTCTTTTTTATGTTTCTGTTTCTGGCTTTGTTTCGCATTGGGCTTGTAAAAACATCAATGCTACCTCCTGCTTACGATGCAGCTAAACAGGAATCCACAACATTTTTCACTTGAATTGAGTCATGACATGAAGAGAAGTTAAAGCAAGATCCAAATCCAATTCCCCTTCCTGACGAGCAGGGGCTAAATTTGACAATCTTTTACACATTTTTCATGATTTTAGTCATAAAATACTTGCAAATATTTGAAAAAACCCGTCACATGCGGCTTTCAATTATAAACCCTTGATTGACAGAAACAAACCTATTGCAATATGTCTACACTGCATTCTTTGTTTATGTTTCTGTTTCTAGCTCTATTTCGCATTTGGCTTGTAAAAACATCGATGCTCCTTCCTACTTCAGATGCAACTAAACATGAATCCACAACATTTTTTCATTGAATTGAGTCATGACATGAAGAGAAGTTAAAGCAGGATCCAAATCCAAGTCCCCTTCCTGACGAGGAGGGGCTAAATTTGACAATCTTTTAGACGTTTTTCATGATTTTAGCCATAAAATACTTGCAAATATTTGAAAAAAACCGTCACATGCGGCTTTCAAATTTAATGTATAACCATCATTTTTATACAAATTTATTGGTAAACTATACAAATATATTTTAGATATAATTAAATATATATAGAATAATCTTTTATAATTCTTATTACCAGTATAGAAATAACATTATTTTACATTCTTAAACGGAAAAAAATGAAAGTTCAATCACCTAAAAATTGTTTGATGGGCATAGATGGCTGTCAAATGCAACCCCTGCAGTGACGAGAAAAGGCATATGCCAAGGCTCTCTCACATTTTTCTGCAGCTTCTTGGTTCTTGTGTCGGTGCTCTAATTTCCTCCACGGTACGGGCATGGCCATCCCAAACCAGGAGTGCATCTCTATAAAGAGACCGAAACAATCACAACAAATGAATGAGTAAACTACTACGATTAAGTACACAACCATTTTATTTTGTATTGTTATATTTTTGTGTTTACCAAATGTTTTCTGACAATGGCTTCTTGATGTGGACGTTGGAAGGAAAGCGTTTCATAATCCTGAGCGAGAATAAGTTGACGGTGGCGGACCCATGCCTGAACTCTCACAAGAGCTTGCATACATTGTAATGTTGCCTTGGTTTGTTTTCTCGCATTATCCTCTTACCAACGTCTGCAAGCCTCACAAGCCCTTTCAGTGCATGAAAATCCCGTCTCGCCTAAATAGGAAAACCCAAAGTCTCACACATCACAATACCTAGTTAACACCAAACTTAAAAATGGCCACACATGTCTATAATAGCTGCCCAACCGTCTATGTAGGGATATATGGAACAGTAATAATCCCTCTTGACACCAAAAACTTCCGCAGCTGTAGCATTAATTGCATACTTTTCACCGCCATCGTTCCTCGTTTCCTTTTCCTTTTCCTTTTCCAGCTCAACTCCCCCGTCAATGTTAATGTTTCCTTTTCTTCATGATTGTGAAAATGTGAGACTTTTGTAAAAGCATGGAAAAGTAAATAATGTCGGGCAAAGAATGTTCTGCGACTTTTGTTGTAAGCATTGATAACGGATAAGATATAAATATTTACCTGCTAGTTCATGTTGAAAGCGCATTGCAGATTACAGGTGTGTAAGTATTTGAGCATAAAAGTTTTAGAGTTGTAAAGAAACCGAACTGTCACAACACGCGAATTGGAGCAGGGAGCCTGATTATCATCACAACACGAGAATTGGGCGTCCTTACATCATGGGGTGTCCCTTCCATTTATAGAATGAGAGTACTGAACATACACCATGCGAAGCAGCTTTTCTGCTGGCATGCCTTTTTGCAGCCAGAACCAGAGGGTGGATTTGAAGATCTAGTTGATAATTTCTTAAATACTTGCAATGGGCTGCCCTTGTCTCTCAAGGTCATTGGAGGACAGCTTTACACGAAGTCTAGGGACTACTGGGAATCTCAGCTACATAAGCTCTCCAGGATATTGCCCGAGAACATTACACAGAGGCTAAGAGCAAGCTACGATGCGCTAGATCCCGAAGAATTTTTTTTTTTTTGGATATTGCTTGTTTCTTTATGGGAGAAAAGAAAAGTTTGGCCATCGCAAGTATGGGATGGATCCAGATGGAGTGGTGTCCACAGTTGGGAAACTCTGATGAATAAGTGCCTTGTTGAGCTAGATCAGAAAAACCGCATAAGAATGCATGATCACCTTCATGTACCCTTATTCCTGTCACTCTGCATAGAGGGCCGCTTTCCAATGCAATTTGGTACGTACGTAAATTTTAAAAGGCATTTAAACCCCATGGGCCATAAGGCGATTAGAATACGATGAAAAATGCTCCATGCTCCGCATTGGAAATGAGTTTACTAATGTCTAGGATAAGGATCGTGTTTTCTGGTGCATTACAATACAGAATACGAACCAGTACTGATAACGACCGCCGCCCTGCGCGGTGGACCACAAATAAAGTATTCAATTCTATTTATTTTTATTTTACAAGAAGCGTATGAATCCTATAAATTAGAGAAGCTCAGCAATGGTTGTTCATTCCATTACAGTGCATTAAGAATGGGCAAGATTGAGATTGTTTGTTCCATATTAGTTTTCATAGTGGTGGGCATACCTGCGTATGCTGAGCAGTGTGGACACCAAGTGGGCGGAGCAGTGTGTCCCGACTCCCGGCGGACTTTGCTGCAGCAAAGATGGATGGTGTGGCACGTCTATAGATTATTGTGGCGCTGGTTGCCAAAGCCAGTGTGGAGGAGAACCCACCCCCACACCACCACCACCTCCTCCTCCCCTCCCACGCCCACCCCTCCCCCTTCCGGAGAGGGCGTGGCCTCCATTATTACGGAAAGTGTGTTCAACGAAATGTTCAAGCATAGGACCGAGGCAAATTGTGTAGGAAAGTTCTACGTTTACGATGCCTTCATTACAGCAGCCAAGGCATTCGATGGATTCGGCACCACCGGTGATGCCGCTCTTCAGAAAAAAGAGCTGGCTGCTTTCTTTGGCCAAACATCGCAAGAGACCAGCGGTAATGTTGAATTCCATTCTCTCTGAATTTGTAGAAAGAATCATCCCCAATTTGTGGTTTGTTAATGTGTTCTAAATTGATGTTGATAACAACAACAGGTTGGTGGGCAACAGCGACAGAACCATACGCATGGGGATACTGCTACCTCAGAGAGTTGAATCCCCCTGATGATTATTGTACCAGCTCAGAGCAATACCCTTGCGCTCCTGGACAGAAATATTACGGCAGAGGCCCCATGCAGATATCACAGTACGTCTATTCTTTCAATATTCATGCATGCTGCTGCCATTACAAAATATTTTAGAAGCTGAAAATGTTTATTTTGATTGATGAGCAGCAACTATAATTATATCCCGGCTGGAAAGGCGATAGGATTCGATGGTCTAAACGACCCAGACATTGTTGCCAGAGATCCCACGATTTCATGTACATGTACCCTTATTCCAGTGTTTCAATAATATAATTGAACAAAATGGATGAAATTATGAATGGCACTCTCGTCCGTCGAGTCTTTTTCGACATGTGTCGAGCTCCTAGCCCCAACCCAACTATAAAGAAAGCCTTCGACGTAATTACCGCCACATTACAAAGGAGGAGCCGACGTATTATAAGGTGGAATGATCTACATGCCTACGTGGACACCACCCACATTTAAATGGAAGCCCAAGTGGAATCCTTAGGTAGTGAACCGGTCAAATGGGAGGTGACCCATATAGCCATGTGGTGGCATGCAAACCAAAGAGGTGACGGTTCATACCATGTGGAGTGGTAAATAACTAGCAATTGCAAATGAGTTGCAAGTTACGCCAGAGAGGGCTTCAATTTTATGTGTATAATTTTACTCAAAGAACAATTCCAGTGTAAAGATAAAGAAGGTAAAGGTGTAGAGTTTGGTTCTTATGCCGGCCATTATGGTACATCGATGAAATAAAATTAAAAACAGAACCATGAGTTAACACCATGCGGTCACTCATGATGTTCTCAGGCCGACCACTCCCAAAAGCAAGGGCACCAAAGAATGGTTATTGCCAAGTCTAAAATGTCATTTAAACGATGTGGAGTCAAAGAATAGTAAATATCTATGACTTACAAAAATATCTAAAATCCGGCAACCTGTAAAGTTAAGCCACCGGAATTTGACACTTTCCAGCAATGCCTTCTTCAAAGTAAATGCCTCCGAAAATATAATGTGGTCATTTACAATGTAATGCAATCCTTTAATAAGGCTAAAAAAGGTATTGGGGTTGGTGGGTAGAAATGAACCCCCACCGCCCATGAAAATAGCTATAACACCTCATTGCTATACTAATTAAGCTTGAGGCGCATAAAGAGGGAGCTTGGTGCATTTGATTGCAATTCTGCTCTCTCCATAGCCTAAAGTCATAAGGAGCACTATTCATATATCACTATTTTTGGAGTTAGAGGCATTTTAAGATTTTACTATAAAAAGGGAACATGTTTAGAATTTTCCCACGTTCCTAGTGATATATTTATCTTCCCAATTTGGAGGCATTTAAACACCATTTTAATCTATGGAAGTCATATCTACATTTCTTCGTCAAGCATGCTTCTCATCCAAGGAAGATTATTGAAGACTCATATTTCTGCGATGATCACTATCAACTAATATTCTACTTCTCGGCGGACTTAGAGCAGCTTGTCTTCATATTTCCAATTCAGAGTAATCTACTTTGGATCTTGATCACTTTATTTTATTTGGTTCAAATTCATGTGTAATCGACTAGGTATGTGATCATAAAGGGTGAAATCCCTATACCACTACCACAAGGGTGGAATCCATATACCACTATCACATGGGTGGAATTCCTATACAACTATCATTTGGGTACTTAGATTAGATATGTCCCCTTTTATCCACATTTAGATTCATAACTTCATTATATGTTTGTACTACATTACAACTTTGAAGTGTAATGAATCGATTCATATAAATAGGAAGATGTAGGCATTTCCAAACTCCGTTATCAATTTTGTTGTGTGTGTGTGTGTGTGTGTGTGTGTGTGTGTGTGTGTGTGTGTGTGTGTGTGTGTGTGGGCGTGTGTGCGTGTGCGCGCTCTATTTACATTGCATTTCCATTTGAAGTTGATAATATATTTGTAGTGCCTACAGGGGTCTGTGACAATTGGAAATATTAACCCTGTTTATGGATCAACTCACCATCACATGGTTACTTATTTAGAGAAATATTTTTAATTCTTGACATAATCCAATCTTCCAAACCTTGTCATACTTCTCCACTCATTCATGTAGAATCTTTTATAACAATTCCCATACAAAATCAAAAACTTTTTCATTTAATTCATCAATGAAACCTCAATAAAGATGTCCCAACAGGTTATACAAATGCAAATAAAGATAACAATAACAAATTATTGATTCCTAATTCATAAATATGCTTCACAAGGTAAGATCTTGTTAAAAATTAGAGTTTACTATTCATTTTTTGGACTGTATTACAAAAATTGAGTTCCTTCCTTTTCTCTTCATCTTCCCTTCCTCGAGTATCTTAGTCCTCATTGCTCCTCACCCCCTCTTGGGGTTTCTCTCATCCCCTATAACTATTCTCTCACGAATTCTACCCTTTAAATGTAACCTTCAACCAAAACTTAACTAACTCTTCTAAATCATATAGGATTAATTTCATCATTTTACCACTTCACCATCATTCTAAGATTACTCTACTCAAAGAAGCATCCTATCTAGGTCATGTAGATTCATTACAAATTTATAAACTTCTTCATTTACAACTTTAGGCCCTTGTATTATAAGTCGGGAATTAAATTTTTTTAATATGCAACTTTAGATGGAAAACTCATAACACCACCTTAAGTGACTATAATTCTCTAAATGACTTGGAGACTTGTTAGAACACCTAGATGGGACCATTCGGACCTAGAACAAACCTATCCCACATTTTTTATTTACAAGTGTACAATTTTTTTGCTCCTACATAACTTTTAATCACGATCCTTAGGAGGGATTAACACGCAAGGTAGGGCCCACTTGATGTCCGATAAAACCCTCCATAGTTTTTTTGCTTTATTTTATTGCATGAGTACATTGTCAAGTAATGTATTCCTCTATTTTCATTCTAAATTTACAAGATTTTTTTAGTCATAGTGTTTAGAAGCTATTTACTTTTAGTCTAAGTTTAGTTTACTTTCAAGCATTGTATTGACATCAATTTCTTTCCATACCTCCTAAATTTCTTGTAGTTGCGCATACGACACTAGAATTATTGAAAAATTTGTCCCTTGGTTTGATGATTAAATGACTATGAATTAGTGAAAAACACATTAATTGTTGTAAGTTAATTTACATCATGTTAGCATATGGATTTGCACGCATGCAAATGACATGCAACAGTGTGGGAACGAAGTCCCTCCTCAATGAAGGTGAGGCTGCCTTTATTGAAAACCAAAACTGTATTTACATCTGTACATTCAAAATTGTATGTGGGGGGTGTTTTGGAACATCAATGGAAGAAAAGTGAATGAAGGAAATGGAATGAAATGAAAGAAAGGAGTGGAATGGAATGGACTGAAAGAACATGCAAGAGTTAGGTAAAAACAGAGCCTAATATTGCATGAAGAGAAAAGATGAATAACCAACACAAATAAAACGGAGTTTGAGTTAGCCAAACAAGAACATGCAAAAGGGAACACACATGAGCAAGTAGATAGTCAGAGCTTGATCACTGTGAACTAGAACAACTGATTGCTAATGTTGACAATAAGATCAAAGATAATATTTGCACGCAAGATTTAAACACCTAACATCTAATGAACATAAGAACACCAAATGTTACCAGAGACAATGAATGAGACACAAAGTTCTTATTCCATTAACTCCAAAATGTTTTTCACAAAGAACACAAAGTTTCTTCTTGAAACAAAGCTTGCACAAAAGTATCTTCTTCTCCTCTCTCAAAGTCACCCTTACAAATGAGCCCCTCACTTCCTTTTATAACCCAAAAGTTGGTTACAAAGTAGTTAGGGTTTAATATGATCATTAAATAAGGCACTTAAGTGACCTTTGACTTTTTCTAACCAACTTTTAAAAAGTGACTAAAAATAGAAACCACTTAAGTTAAAAGGTCATTTAAGGAAAAATACATAAATAAAAGAAATGGGTACATGTGGACCCCACTTAAATGACTTGTATGCACACGTAGACATCCTAGTCAGCAATGTGCCACCTAGATCAAGACACCTAAGATCAGTGCCTTATCCATTGGGCCAAGAGTCCGCCTATCCCGATCATACGGGAATGAACTCATTGACTGTGCTCTGCAATCCTCCAAATGAAAAGAGTGCTGAGTTTGAAACTTGAGCAATTCATCCACCCCTCTATCTGAGCAATATCCTGGTGTGAGAAGATTTGTCTTCATTCATATTCATATTCACAATTCTCCACATGCTCAAAGTACCTTTCCATGGTGAATTATTCATTTATCACAAGGCCGTAGTCGTTCGCCACCTTAGTTTATCGAATCTAGCTTTGGTCTTTTGCCATTGGGAAGATCTTCAATAGCCAAAATTGCAATTCACCGCACGAGTTATGTCCTTTTTCTTTGTCACCATCCCAAAGTGTTGATCTCCCAGAGCAGAATTCGTGAGACTTCAGAGTCTTGGAAATCCATCTCCTTTTCCCCATTGTGAACGAGTGGTGTTGAAAAATCATCGAAGTGATTTATGAATTCGTTGACACACACCTTAGCATAGTATTTGGTCTTTTTGGAATGATGGATTCTAACATTTACGCAATCGCTTCCAAGTTTATCACTATTGGCTTGATGACCCTCTTTCAATTCATCAGGATATCATGTAGCCAGGTGGGAACCTCTCCAAGTACCTCATTGTACATGGTTCTCGTGTTCGTTGGGAATTGATCTTCATCGCGCTAAAGGGGATCACCTTCGGGTGTTGCTGAAATTGGATCTTCTTGTTGTGAGAAAGATGTTGTCGCCATTTTCTCCATTTGTGATGATTCCGGATCATCAACTTTTGGTTGAGAAGTTGTGACTACTTCCACAAGTTGGGCTAGTATATTTTGAGGTACTTCATCAACGAGTTCCACCTCTAGAAATTGTGTGATATAGATTACAGGTGCTTGCGCATGAACCAATGCTTTGAATTATAGTGTTGTGTTGTTGATTAGCCCTAAGAATCGGGGCAATCATGCAAAACGAATGATGACTGGAATGAGAAATTCTCGAGATGTGCTCCTTCTTCACTTAGGTGTTTAGACGACTCAACTCATGAATGAGCCCTCAATCGTATTGCTCCTAGCTTGATTATGAGTTCATGCATTTTCAACTTGAATTCGAACTCCCATGGCGATCCATGCCCTTCATGTCGTCTTACCTTCTTTCCAGAACCGAACTCCCTGAGTTCTTCTCTGGCTCAACTCACTTGAATACCGAGCTTAACCCAACATTTTTGAAAAGAATGGTTTTACTACAATGCTCACGGTTCTTCCTTATTATATAACACTTGTAGTAAGAATGTTTTGGCTTTGCCATAATAAGCACAATTGTCCCTTTCAAACGATGAGAAAATTCCATTACCAATAAAGACCTAATGCTTTGCCATGATGATGACCTGGAGTTCAAGCCCTCAACATGTTGATAGACACCCTTAAGATCGATTCTTGCTTTCTTTGTCCCTCGGTATTTTGGCGGTGGATTACGCAATCCCGGCTCCAATCAACAAGTTTTTCTGAACCTGGTAAAAGAATACTTTTTTTTATTGTCTGATTGGATGTACATAATGGAAGGGTATAAATATTGCCTATTGCCATTATAGTTTCTCAAAGAGACCATTTACAGGTAACAAGGATGTAGTACATGAAACGGCCAACAGGTATTTTCAGAGTCGGCCTTCACATTCAATTCATTTCCAGGGGGAAAAATAAAAATAAAATGCTGAGCAATATGAATCGTTTCATTCTGCACCGTAATAACCTTCATCTCCTGATTCGGGGAATTTTTTATGAAGCCTTGAATAGCGTGACTCCAATCCATCGCAATATTACGCATTCTTTCTGAAGGCCGATGAAAATGCAGAATATAACAAGTCGCAAAAACAATTCATTTTTTCAAACATACTTGCCCACGGTTCAGTTGGGTCGCGTTTTTTATTTTATTTGAAAAACTACAGGCAAACCAAAATAATGCAAACAGTAAAGACAGTATTGGCGCAGGATCAATCGATGATATTCTTCAGAGTATGGATCACGCACTGTTCCGTATGCTTCTTAAACTTTGCCTTAAACCACGAATGCTTGCCTGCGCTCCACTCGCGCACTGTTCACGTTTTTGTTCTTTCTGCCCTTGCTCTGTCTCCTTTCTTCACATGACTATCCCACACGACTATGCTATTCGCGACAGGATTTGCGATTGGTGGTTATTGACTTTGCGACTGGTGGTTATTGACTGAGGGTCTTCGAACCGCGACTTTGCCTCCTCGAACCACGAATTTTCCAAAATTTGATTGTTTTCCCTCGTTTGGCACTCGTCGAACTATGGATTTACTTTGCCTTAAACCACGAATGCTTGCCTGCGCTCCATCAAATGCTGCAGCAGATGAATGGCTGGTGCGTGTGGAGTTTTAAGAAATTTGTTTTCTTCCTCCAAAACAAAACAAACGTTTCTTTCCGTGCATGCGTGGGTTTTTAAAAACTATTCTCTGCTTCAGCCAATGCGTGGCCTTTGTCAATTTCTGAGTCTTTTTAAAAACTGTTCTAGTTCTCTTTGCCAGGCGTGTGCTTCTTGGTATGGACTGTTTATTTTCTTGACCAATGCGCATGTATTTCTTTTGCATAATGTCAAACAAAATATTATATCTTTCTGAAGAAAAAGAAGCTTCCCTGACTTTTTCTACCGGGTTTGATGGAGGAAGTTACGAGGATTAATTCAACTTCCTCTCATCATCCGGGTAGTAACTTAAGTGCCGGGGAAATGGGAAAAGTAACGGCTATTTGTATTGCAACGGGAATGGAAAAATGGGTTGGCAATCCTGTCCAATTTCCCCATGTGGGAGATTGGGGAATTTTATGCCCGTTTGCCAATCCATGATTTGGCAATTGGCAGAGGAAAACCCACGTGCGGGAAATTTGAAGGAAAATGCCAGGAAAGTGGAAATCCGGGTTTGGGATGCCAACCCGTGCGCATTGAAACAAAAAGCTAACTTCCCGGCACCAAAACTTGTCGATGAATCTTCATTTATATTTATTTAATTAAATACTCCTTAAGTGATTAATTTAATCAAACAAGGAGCAATTAATTAATTAAATATTAATTAATTATTTTAATGCGTTTTATAGCCTGGCGGGAAGAGTTCTTGCCCGAAAATCACGAAACGAAGACCGAAACGATCACAAAAATAAGACAATCGCAAGGAGTCCAATGAACCACGCAAAGTAATACTTTTCAAAATTTTCTAATTTTTAATTATTTAATTGTTTTTTGATAATTTTGCGCAGTCAAAATTGGCTGATAACACATCACCACTCCTACAAACGCATCTTCTCTAGGGAACCTTCTTCCTATCACATACACATCTTGTATATCATTCCACTACACTCATACACAAGATATTGCATATCTTGATTGCACATAATTTTGATTTCTTATACTAATTACATGTATAAATTTTTTTATCATGCTAGACGAATACATTCTATGTCATTATATTTTCTATACACACATGTTCATTCACTTGCCTTCTAGTTGTAAATACAAACTTTACACAGATCATTACACATAGCATGGATTTTTGGAATTGTACCTCTTACTAGTCCCATCATGGATCCTGGGTAATCTAAATTTGTAAACTTCATAGGTACTATTGTTTCATTATTTACTATTTTCTACTTCTATTAACACACTACTCTTTATCGATGTATACACACTTTGAAATACTTTATAACTTTCTAACATGTTAATGGGTGCTTCATGTGCAACATTTTCTTTCCAAGAACTATTTCCACCAATGTTATCTAATTTCTCATTATTGTTTACCATTTCGTACTCTTGTGTGCCATTGATTTTGGAATATGACCTATGCTTTTATGTTCATTTCTTGTATGCTTTTGGCTGCTTTAGACCTTATTTTCTTGTGACATTGTGAGTGATGTCCCATGTTTGCAACCCACTTTTCACAGTCTACATTATTTTCCTTTTTACTAGCTTACATATTGTATTCTATATGCATGCTTATCTTGTTTACACTGACACATGTCTAGCCATTTTTTTGCATGTGCCTTAATTTCTACCAAGCTCATTCCTTCTTATATACCTGTATCGTTCAACATCATATTATACCAGGTTCATCGTTAAGTTTTCTTTTGGATGCATCCTCCTAGTGACATCACATACACCTCGAATGAGGGGGCATCTATTAGGTGAATCAGTCCCCCTATACATCATCACAGAGTTATAGTACAACACAATTCAACACAAAAATAGAGATTAGAAACAATCACAATACGACCTAGATTTTGACTTAGGTCTTTGGTTAAGCACAAACACTAGTGCCCAAATATAGACATGGGCACCTAGGTACTTCTGACCCTTACTAGGTACTTATGGCCGGGGGAAAATACACAATTTTTCTCTAATTATCACAATTGTCAATAGTCTACAGAGAAGTTTGATAGTACATGAATGATCCTCCAACAATTAGGATGTATTTTATTTTCTTTTTCTTTCTATTTGAATCGTGGATCAAAATGGATCAAACTTGAGCAAGACAAGATCACACCATTTATAGTGTTGTATAAATTTCGGGAAGAATTCTAAGGATGGAGAATAACACTAGACCTTTCTCCCTACACATTCTTCTGACATGACATCAAATTACCTGAAGAACTCGCACTTGGCATGAGATTTCAAGAAAAAATCACTCTTCATCAACATTTCAGTACATTTTTCTATCTTTTTCACTCTTCACAGATCAGGAGAACATGTTCCTTTTTACTACTTTTACACTTTTTTGCATACTTTTTACATACTTTACATGCGTTTGGATCAAAAAAAAATTGCGCACGTATTTGATTGCTTCTTCACTCTTCTTTTGCAGGTTTATCCTTAATATGCAACAAGAAGCAACCTTACACCAACATCGAGCATGACAATGACAATAGGTACAACATGACACATCATGTATGTTTCACCCCTAGGCTCATTTTCACTTCCCCCTTCCTCTAGCTTTCACGCTTTATGTTATTTTAGTCCACACTTTTTGTTATCTCCTCAAAAACGCTTTCTCCATCAATCTGCATGGTTATCGGTATGCATATCTTATTTACTTTATGTTATCAAGTTTCCCTAAACAACATAAAGTTGGGGTAAATGTAGACACAAAATCATGTACTTGGGTATATTTCTTAATCCTAATCACATTTTTGCACTCATATGATTCCTAAGGGATAAAATTACTAATTGACCACTATCTTTGGTCTTTTTGTTTGATTGTTGGTGTCCTTCATGGCTATTCACACCCCACTACCTAGTCTGACCTTCGTTAATTAACCTTTTCTATATCTAGACACCAATGCCTAGTTAGGAAAAAAAATATCATTTGCTCCCATACCCTTTAGGTGCACTTGACTTCTTTGTATCTTACTCACTTCGTTTGGGTCCTTTAGAGTTGTTGGGCATATTTATTTCTTGATGGTCCACCTTTTAGTGGTCAATTACAAAATTCAAATAAGGGAATCATATAAATACAAGGTTATGTGATCAAATTAAAGGACCAATCATTACCTAATGTTACAGCCAAAGGCATTCTAAGAGCATCAAAGTGTCCATCTAGCTTAACTCAAGGGACAAGGCACAAGGGATTCCTAAATATGCATACACACATAGGAGGGGATTTTTATTTTTCCATGCACATGTCTATATACCTCTTCTACATCTAGCTCTCGCTCGTTATCAAGTGCATTATGCACAAGAGATTCCTAGGGCATGATTCTACACACACACATAACTACATGGAGTCCGAAATGTAAGTTGCACTTGGTCGTAAGTTCACTTAGTTAGGTTATCGTCGGGGTCATTCGACTCCCCATTTACATTATTTATTTTTTAAGGTTCGATGCTTTTTGGGGTTTTCCAAGTTATCTCTTTTGTTACAACTTATAGGTGACACATGCAAACATCCAACAACATACTAAATTTTTTTTATGAAGGTCAATGAACATCTAAAGACCTCGCAAAAACCATCTTCCAAGATCTTGTGTAGACTCTGGTACCTAGATAGGGTCTCTAGTACCCGTGCTCCCTAGTATTACTCTAAGAACCCCGCACCAACATTATTCTACACTTTTATAATTTTCTAGGTTTTGTTTTGAAACTCTATATTCTAGTCCCAACAATTTTCCATCTTCGTATACCTCTGGATAATTTGTGAATTAATTAAGTATTTTCTCTTGATTATTGCACTTAAGGTTTCAACTTATTTTTATTATTTCCTACATCACATTTTATATTTGACTACTATATCATTGTGTTATGACATTGAAATATCCTATCTAGGGTTCAACATTATAAAGTTTTTTTTGTTAAATCATTTCAGACAATTTGGATTAGTCTGAGGTAAAAAAGGATTTGAAGGAGATACATGTGGAGTTCAGACTTGGTTCAATTTTATTGTGATCATGGTTCAAATATTTTTCCAATGACATATAAAACTTGATTTTGTGATAAGATATGAGAAAGTTATGAATTGTTCTTTAAAGGTCAAATTTGGAAGAGATTTAAGCAAATATTGAAATAAATAAATGCTAAATCTAAAATATGTAATAGTGCAATGACATAAAAAATTAAGTATAGATTTGAACCAAGTAAATAAGTAATTTATATTTGAAACCCTAGTTGTGAAAGAAAGATAAAAATACTTAGTTGATTTGCAATGATGTTGAAGGTGTGTCAAACTAGAAAATTGTTGGAACAGAGGAGTATAATTTCGTAATAAGACCCACAAAATTACAATAGTGTCAAAAATTCCAAGACAGGGGAGCTTATACAGGGTCATGGGTACTTTGGGTGCTAGAGACCTATTCTTGGATCCTATTACTATTCAGAAGCTGTGAAACTCAGTTTTGTAGGGTTGTATGTTGGTAAGTAAAAATATGGAAGTTAGCAAAAAACATACAGAAGGTTCACATGAAAGAGTAGAGTGCATTCAAAAGCATGGGGAGGATTGGGAAGGAATCATGCACTAAGAGGACAGAGACAGATTCGGGACTTAGCCATTTTCACAATGAGGATATATTTTTGGAATATGGCGTGCGGAGCACACAAACCGGTTAAATACTTATGCGACACACATTGGATATTTTTGGAGGATCAACTATGAAGCGCTTTGCATGGATACATGATGAGAATAGATTTACTACTGATAGTTAACTAGAAGAAGTATTGTTAGTGCACTTGTATGTGTGGATATTTTTGTAACGGCATGTGGCTAATAATAGCATGCAACCTATTTTGGGATTAGATAAGTGGTGAAGGGAAAGTCCCCACCCTTATAAATATGTAGTGAATT
Organism: Taxus wallichiana var. yunnanensis; assembly: GCA_018340775.1. Classification (NCBI taxonomy): domain Eukaryota; kingdom Viridiplantae; phylum Streptophyta; class Pinopsida; order Cupressales; family Taxaceae; genus Taxus; species Taxus wallichiana. Next base: position 497,962,110 of record CM031242.1, on the reverse strand, counting down.
GTGTAGCATAGATATATAGATATAGTATGTAAGAACTGAGTTATTGTGAGGTTATGCTACCAAATCTGATGTGTGCATAAACTATGGTATTATCTATTGTAATAAGCTTATGTGTATTACTGTATTTAATATAATGGAGGTTATTGACTGAATCAAGGTGTTAATCATGGTTATAGTTTATTATTGCATGAATGATTTCACTATGATTATTGTTTGATTCATGATACTTTAAGATCTAGATGTGAATGCTTTAAGTCTTCATCATGCTAACATCCTATAATAGCAACCCTAAAGAGGGGCCTGGTACCTTTACGTGCTTCGGGTGAGTTTTCAGTCTAGGTTGAGTGATGTGCCAGCACGCTTAGGATTTTATTGGTGAATTATAGGATACATCATTGGTTCTATCGGGACCTCTTTTTTAGTTGTGTTCAGGATGGTTCGCGATGAGGATGTAACAATTGACCCTAAAAAGTGTTGAGGAGTGGATATACGACATAAAAGAAGAATATGCCCGAGGTTCAACACTAGATCTACTTTTAATGCACACACGTGGGTGGAGCAGAATTTGTATGAATGTTTGTATGAGATCTTCTTCACTATCTTTCCAGTAGAATTGTACGAGTGGTTAGTTGCTTATGCATCTACATGGAATTGGAGGTATCACACACTTGTCTGGATGCAGGAAGAATTTCAAGCCCTGTATGATGCTGATCTGATTTGGAATCACATTGTGGATACATGGTTCCATGGTGTTTTGAACAACTATATCTTGGAGTACTCAATTTCCACTTATTCGTGCCCAGACTACTAGCTTAATTTCAATTTTTACGATATCCCAGGGAGCTTACTTATAGGGAATTCCACTGGTGATCAAAATTTTGATGGTAAATTTGAATTTGGAGAGAAAAATGATGGCTAACTAAACCCCACCATGCGCAGGGGCAGGTGCAAGCTTGGTGAAAGATGGTAGACCTAGTGGTAGAGAAGCAGAGAGAAGAAAGGAAGCTTAAGTATAATGAGGCATGTGAGAGGGTGGTAGAGAAGCAACGAGAGGTTATAGAGAAAATGGTGTTGTGGAGAAAGATAGTTCAGGAAGGAGTTGAAGTTCACACAGAAGACATGGAACTCGAGCATCAAGAACTCCCCCATTTGGGAAAGTGTGACAAGGAACCCTCCTCAGCCTAACATAGAAGCGCGCCGAAAGAAATGACTTGGGCGCAGCGCATATGAATCCACCTGAAACGTTTCCCTTGCACTTGGTCTTCCAATATGTAGTATAACAAACAATCAACAAGCCAATTCAAGTAGTGGGAGGTCAGGAGTGAGTCATATAAGAAGCACAACAATGACAATGTAAATAGATTCATTGTTATATGGGTGTACCTTTTCGGGTATATCATCTACACAAAATTCAGGTGCATAGATTTTTGGACTATCTTTTGGGAGTAGTAATAATTCACAGACTATTGGGGTGCATTTCAGTACTATGGCTGGGACATAGGGAAGTACATCTTCTGGTCCGACCCCAGCTACAGGTTTGGGATTAGGAGGTATAGGTGGATCTAGCTCCGGTGGATTTGGTGGTTCTGGAGGTAGAGGAAACACGGAGGTTCTGGATCAAGTGGGCAAGGTCCACACCAACCCTAGAATATTTACATGGAGATGTCTCTTCATCTTCTAGAGTATAGGGGCATAGAAGATGTTGCTGAACATGTACACATGTGTGAAATACTATGGCACAAAAATGAATCATGACTTTTGAGTGTAGGGTAAGTTAATTTTCTATTATGTTACAAGGGCGTGCACACAACTGGCCCAGTACGAACATTTGACCCTAATCAAACTTTTGTATACTATCCAACTTTAAAAGATGCTTTCCTTAAAGAGTTTCAAATCCCTGAGTTCAAGTAGAAGAGTATAAGTGTGTCAAGGATATCAAGCAAAGCACTACTGAGAGTGTTAGAGAGTATGATGCCTATTTCAAAACATTGTTATCATCAATCTGTCTTATTATATTCATGCAAGCCAACATGCACAATGGTTTGTTGGAGGTCTGATTACATATTTTAGGAGGGTGCTATCACATAAAACATACATTGATCCACATGAAGCACTTGAAGTGGCTTTACGCGTTGAGGTAGTTGGAAGTATAGACACTAGGGTGAGCCTATTTTTAGAAGCACAGATCACAGCTATGGAAAAGTAGTTGGAGAAACTATCGGTAAACTTAGCACATGAGATGTGTACATGGATTTGGTGCATAGATTATGAAGTGGAAGGTCACACAAAGGATAGTTTTCCCCACATATCAGTGCACTTGTTGTTGTTGGATTGTGAGATATGCCATTTAAACCATGATGCTAGTCATTTGCCCATTACTACAACACACGATAAGGAAGAACATGTCTTGTTACTGTAAAATTTGTAGGTCCATGACTCATGACATGGAAGACTATTGGCTGATTGGTTAGATCCATGATGTTATAGATATTGGTGTATGATAGAAGGGAGTTTCAGATAACTCTAAAGTCAAGAATGAGCATCAGGATCGAGATCACAATCAAGCATGCTATGAGTGGAATGAAGGGAATTTTGAAGGCAGTCGTGGTAGTGGTCGAGGATACCATGGTGGATTTAGAGGATGAGGCCATGGTGGTAGAAGAGGTGAGTTCCCTCATGGAACATGTTATACATGTGGATCTCCTACCACTACAGGTGTGAATGTCCTCAGAATATTACATGTTCTTTATGTGGAAATAATCATAGTTATGAGGAGTTCCCAGGACTTGTATGAGCATCTTAGCAAGCATCATAAATAGGAAAAAAAAGGTGCAGGGATTTTTAGGATACAATGCGCTATGGAAAATCAGTGGATGCCTAAGTTGGAAGTAGAATTTGAGGCATCGCAGGTAAAGATCAAAACCCACGCTGAAGTGGCGCGCATCAAATAAGCATTGCAGCAGAGACCTACCATCACTAAGGAGGAGGTTTTACATGCACGGTACCTAGATCCTACCCATTAGAAGGAGGTTTACTAGGAAACCATGGAGGTACTCGAAATCTTCAGGGTGAAATATAATATTTAAAGGAGAAATCATGGAAGATGGAGCAAAATAAAGCATCAAAGACGGTCCAAACTGATATAGATGACTTGAGAGAAGTGTGCAAATTGTTGTGCTAGGATAATATCATTCCACTTGTTGGGGAATTGGTTAAAAGGAAATACTCCACACGTAAGTACTGAGACTGGATGGAATATCTTGCATGTAAATCTTCCCCCTCATAGCCTAGATTATGACAAGGAAATAAATTTGAATGTTGTTGTGGATGGATGGCTATTAAGTAATATACTTGATTGATATAGGTGCGGAAGTCAATGTTCTTACCTTAGATGCATGGGTACAAATGAGGAGACCTCCATTGCAGCCATCCTCTAATGTATTATTCATGGCTAATCGGACTAAGGCCACTCCCATCGAGTTTTAAAATATGCATCCATTACCATACAAAGAGCCAAGTTCACTGGAGATTTTGAGGTTTTAGCACTGGCAGAGTCAGATAGCTTCCCAGCTCTATTAGGGTGTCCTTGGTGCTATGAAAATAATGTTGATCTTCGGTTCAACAAGGGTTATATCATTTTTGAAAACAAGGAGGAAAGAGTTATTATCCCTTTAACAAATGGAAAATATGCACCCTATGTTGAGCCCTTGAGTGAAGAAGACCTGAATAGGATTTATGTACACACCATCCGGGATCCAGAGGTGCTTGAGCCATGTAAAGAAGGAATCCTTCAGTGGGAGGATGCATAGTCTATTAGCGATACTACAAGTGTTGCTTGTGATAATTGGGCTCATAGCACTTATGAGTTGGTAGGGTGCGTAGTAAAGAACATATTTCCTAAGGACAACAAACCACGTTATATCAAGAGAATAGGTAACAAATCGGTACCTTGTTACACCAAAGAAGGATATCCTATGGTATTCCTGCACATCATGGAAGAACGATGGATAGACCCATTGGAGAGAAGGAATATGCTAGCATATACCCTACATGGGACAACAACACATTGGTGGGTAGTCCAAAAGGATAATCTTGTAGGATGGAATGAAATTAGGATTGCTCTTGCTACTAGGTTCTTTAGAGAAATGCACCTACTCAAATTTGTACTTATCATGGTAATCAACCTATTTAGCACCACGTTTAGAAGTGTGAGAGACTCTGGAAAGAGGGGTAGGAAGCTTTACCACCTTCACTCTGGGTGCACAAGTTTTATTCCACTTTACAAGGTTGCGTGCGTGCTTGGTATGTCTATGCCAAACTCCATAGAGAGACTGGAAATTGGTAGGATTTAATTGTAGGAATGACTCAGATGTTTGACTTCTTCTCTACCAAGCCTCAGTGGAAGAAGCATTAAAATTCATAAAGCGCTTAACTATGGGAGATAGTGCCAAGGCTGAAGAAATCCTTCAGAGTTATTGGATGAAGGAAATTTAGGAGCATGTTTTGTTGAGGAAATAGAGGTGATGCCACACTACTTCAATGTGCTTTCCTAGAGAAAGAAAAAGGAAAAATTATCTACTTAGTGGATGATGAAGAAGTAGAAAATATGGATGTAAACCATTCAATAGGTAGGCATCAGGTGTTAGATAGTATAGATAACACCACGCGTGCCTATCATGGACCTATGAAGAAAAAGAAAGTGAATATTGGATCAAATGCTGACCCTAAGAAGGTCATAATTGGAGACTATTGGTCAAAATCTGAAGTGGAAAAAATCATAGAGTTACTACGGGATTATCAAGACTTATTCCCTCGAGGGTACCATGAACTTAAAGGCACGCATGAATCATTAAGGGAGATGAAGATAAAGCTTAAAGAGGGTGCACACCCAGTTCAAAAGAGACCCTACAAGATGAACCCCAGCTTGTGTGAAAATGTTAAAGAATAGATTGACATAATGTTTAAGTATGGAATCATCAAGCCCCTAGACGAGTCAAAATGGGTTAGTCCAATGGTGATCAATATCAAGAAGGATGGTCAGATTAGGATCTGTGGACTACATGGGGCTGAATGTTGCATGTGTGAATGATCCCTTTCCTACACCATTTACTGAGGAAATACTAGAAGGTGTTACGGGGTGTAAAATCTATTCATTTACAAATGGGTTCTCTGGGTATAATCAGGTTAGGATTGCCTTGAGGATAAGGAAAATACTAATTTTACTACTGAATGGGGTAACTTTTCCTATGTTGTGATGCCTTTTGGTCTGAAAAATGTGCATGTTGTATTTTCATGCATATTTCTTCAAGCGTTCAAGGAATTTATTCACAACTTATTATAGGTTTATTTAGATGATTGGACGGTGTATGGATTAGTTAAAGATCATTGTGAAAATTTGCACTTAATGTTTGAAAGATGTAGACAGTTGAGTATCTCTTTGAACATCAAGAAGTGCATATTTGCTACACCATTAGGAATACTGTTAGGACACATAATCTGTAAGGAAGGTTTGTTGGTCGATCCAGCTAAGGTTGCAATAATTATAGGCCTAAAAGATCCTACAAGTCAAAGTGAGGTGCGTGGATTCTTGGGTCACACAGGGTATTATAGGAAATTCATAAAGGGATATGCCAAGGTTTCCACACCTTTGGAGGAGTTATTGAAAGGAAAAGGTATGTTCTACTAGGGAGAACCACAACAATGCACATTCAAGACATTAAAGGAGAAACTTACTACCGCACCTATTTTGCATTTTCCTTCATGGGAATAACCATTTCATGTACATGTGGATGCCTTTGCATGGCCATTGGTGCGGTATTGGATCATAGAAAAGGTATTATAGATCATCCTATCTGTTTTTCTAGTAGAAAGTTGACTCCTGCATAACAAAATTACACAACTACAGAGTGTGAAGCTTTGTCAATGATCTATGCGCTACATAAATTCCAAAATTACCTACTAGCTACACCATTTATCTGTTATACAGATCATATGGCATTGAATTATTTGTTAAATAAGCCCATTTTACAGGGGCTCATATGTAGATGGGTACTCTTATTTGAATAATTTTATTTCAAAGTTGTGGTAAAACCAGGAAAAGTAATTCTGGACCAGACCATTTATCCATAATACAGTCAAGAGAAGAAGCACATGAAATTGAAGATATCATGCCAGATGCACAGTTGTATAGGTTACAATGAGCACCATTGGAATTAGAGGAAATTTTGTCTTTCTATGAACAAGCATGACACCAAAAGGAATGAAATCCTTAGAGAAGAAACAACTTGCTATACACGTGGCACCCTATATGTTGATTAGTGGTGACATGTACAAATTAGTCGGGATGAAGTATTGTGTCATTATGTACTGGAACATGAATGCATGACTATCATGGAGGAAGCTCATTTTGGTATTGTAGGTGGCCATTATGTAGGTGACACCACTGTGTGCAAGATTTTACTCACTAGATTATGGTGGGAGACCCTGTATAAAGATTTTAAGGATTATTGCAAGGCTTGTGATCACTTTCAGTGTCTTGGGAAACCACGTCAACGAGATGAAATTCCTCTAAGGCCTATTCCTAGTGCATAACTATTTGAAAAATGGGCTATAGAGTTTTGGGTCCTATTTCACCAGCCATGCGCAGGACTAGATCACACTATATCATTACTTGCATAGATTATCTGACAAGGTGGGAAGAAGCAATGCTTACAAAGGATTGTACAATAGCTAGGTTTCTATGGGAAAATGTTATTACACGGTATGGATGTCCTTTAATTTTGACCAGTGATAGGGGCACAAACTTTCTGAATGAGATAATCAGAGCTTTATTTGATGAATTCATGATTACACACCATAAGACAACACCATATCATCCTCGGGAAAATGGGATTGTTGAAACTTTCAACAAAATTTTGAGCTAGACATTAACAAAAATTTATGATGTTGGAAGAAATGATTGGGATGATAAAGTATCTTCAGTACTCTTGACATATTGAACAACATATAAAAGGTTGAACAAAACCACACCATTTCAGTTAGTTTTTGGCACAAAAGCAGTTCTTCCTATGGAATTCATGTTACCTTCTTTGCGTATTGCATGCACTTTGGAGGTCTAGCTGATGAGCAAGCATTAGAATAATGGATTGAAAAATTAATCAAGTTATATGAGCAATGAGCCATAACACGTTGGAGTTAAAAACAAGAAAAGGCCAGAGAAAGCATGGCATGTCAGACACATCAGGGATAAAAAGTTTGAGATTGGACAAATGGTGCTCCTTTATGATTCTAAGTTTTTGTGCCATCCAGAAAACTCAAAGTACATTGGTTGGGGCCGTATGTTGTCACTCACATACTTGAAACAAATTCTTATCAATTAGAGGCACTTGATGGAATATGGTTACCTAGATACTTCAATGGGAGTACGCTTGAAGCCCTACTATGAATAAGTCTTCTTGGTGTTTGTAATAAGGAAGTGTTACCATTTAGATTAGGTTTCCAATTATGTATTTCCTTAATGTGTTTCCTTCTTTTTCGCTATGCTTTGTCAATTTAGTTGGTGTGTTTGTGTAATAAAGCGTGCTTACACTCCAGAAGCTAATTACTATTTGAAGAATTTTTTTATGTAGAGAACTGCACACACCCTTAGTGTGGGGTGGTTATTGATATCTAGGTACCAAACTATTGGAAATAATTACACATGAAAGGAAAAAACTGCTACGGGTGCTATTCAAGTTGGAGAATTGAAAAAAGAGATTGCTTCTAAACAAAATGACCATAGATGGAGATAAATGATGGAATAGTATAACGTGAGGTAAGTAGAGGCCGTGAAGACTACCAATGGAAGGCACAGTGATGAGGTACTTAGGCACATAGAAGCGCATTGAAGAGAAGTCTATAGCCAAAAGGTAGGAGGGCGCGCTAGAAGGTTATAACTTGGTGCGAAGATGTACCGCACGGAAAGAATGAAAATGGTCAATTAATGAGAGGATTGTTGGTAGGTGAAGAAGTAATAAATGCACTAAATTTTTGAAAATCTATATAAGGATGGGATGTGAGTTCATTCTTACCATTGTAATCATGATAATTTGAAAGAGCCAAGTGCGACTGAGTTATGAGAAGAGTATTCAAGTGCGAAGAGTGTGAATCGAGACATGAGGAGAAGATTTGTACGTAGAGCAAGATTGCATCCCTAGTTGTAAAGGGTTTGAGCGAAGCGAGGCATTACAAAAGAGATAGGGCACTTGATTTCAAATAGGGCACATTGAATCAAGCTAATGTTTGGGTTTGCACATTGCAGGAGATTAAAGGTGAGTATTTGAAGTGAGGAGATTGCAAGTTATAGATGGCACTAAAGAAAGCACCTACTGCAGGAGCTAAGGGAAAGAAGAAAGTGGAAGTAGAGGTTGAAATGCCTCCTGAGAGTAATTTCTCAAAAATGTAGTATCCAAAGGGTGTGGTGTGGGTCAGAATGGGATTCCCACATCCAAAAGAGAAAAATCAGTAAGTACAACTAGCATACAACCGAAAATAAGGAGTTGGATGCATTATTAAACACAAAGAAAAATAAGCATAGTAGAAGACATGTTGGTGTATGACAATGTTGGGGAGAAGTTGTTAAAGCAAATTGGAGTTTACCAGTTGTATGAGCTCCCCTAATTTGGGAAATATGAACCATTGTATCGATGGTTGATGAGCAAGGTACATGAAGATTTCTTCTACTTTACAGACACACGGGTAAGGATCACAACCACGTTGATCTCAATAGTAATAGGGTTGAAAGGCACAGGGGTAGATCTAAACGGTGATTTAACTAATAAGGCCACAATCCTAGAGACAAGGAAGGAGTTGGGGTATACCAAGGGTTTGTGTGGCATGGACATTGATAAATTAAAGAAGTACCCAATCATACAAGTAGTTGCACACTTAGTGACAAAGTTGAATGACCAAGAAAGATGGTCACAAGTAAACACAATGTGGCTACACATTGCGAAAGAAGATGTCACAGGGAGTGACTTACAACATCTCTAATTACATCACATAAACTATCATTGAAGAAGCACACATATGAGAGAAGATCAGTTTCGGGGCTATTCTATTATCTCTGTGTTTATGGAAATCGGGGTGACCGATGGGCCAAAGGAGAAAATATGGGAATACTCTATGGAGAACAAGTCACATGTGGAAAGCTTTGGCAAGTACTTGTGTGAAGGATTAATGAGCGAGACCACCCAAGTAGAGGTCAGAGAATTGGTATGCTAGACTCCATGCAGTGTTCAAAGAAGAATGGTGCATACCCAGGAGTTAACTTCGGTAGTAGGGAAGGTGGTGTAGTTCACGGTATACCAAAATTTTTGCATTGTACGGTTTACCATGAAAGATAGGGCTTAGAGCCCATGGTGAAAATTACCATATGCCTTCACAGCATAATATTTCCAGGCATCGGTTCACTAGTTTTTGGATGCATGTTGCCTAACTTTCAATGCAGAAAAGGTAGATTGTGACTACCGTACACTGAGAAAGACATATGTATATCCAAGACGGACTACCTACATTGAGAGGCTTATCTCAGATGTATTAAACATGAAGTCAATAAGCTTTTCCATTGGAGACATTGGAGAAACGCTTTGTGTACCTTCAACTCAAGCCCAAGCTAGAGAATAATAAATATGTGGAGAATGAGTTCACACTCCTAGGGCCACCAAAAGGTAAGCATACAATGGAAAATGTTCTAGCACATAATCCCATAGAGACAATATAATTAGAAGATGAAGAAGAGGAGCATGAAGATAGTGGTGTCCTAGAGCATAAAGGATGGAGGCATCCCTCATATAAGGTAGAAACAAAGTACATGACTACACCACCTCGGGGGGGGAAGGAGAATATGAGGATATAGATGCTTATACAAGGAGAGCGTTGCTTCAAAAGAGTATTCAGGAGAACCATGACCCAAGGTGCTACTCCACAATCAGTGCATAGATCACCTCAACTCTCTCCATAGAAGGAGACAACTAAGAAGAGAAGAAGGAAGTTGAAGCTAAACGAGGAGGTGGAAGAGTCTAAGGAGAGCATGCCTGAATCTCCTACACCTCCAAAGGATGAGGAAGAACCAAAGGATGAAGAAATGAAGGATAGAGAAGAAGGAGAAAAGGAGACATATGAGACAGCGCACGAGACTACTCAGGGCATAATAGAACAAGCTCTCCAAATCTTGAAGCTCAAGTTCCTAAGGGGCCAAGATTAAAAAGAACAAGTGGAGAATATGTTACATCGATCATGGGATATGCTGAGGACACAGGTAAAATTGTTCGCTGTTTTCAAAGCATAATGACACCAAAGGAGTTGGATGGATGGGAGCTTCTTGATGAAGATATGGTAACCATGCATGTAAGGAAGTAGCTTTCATGGTCTATACACACACACATGGATGAACCAGAATTTTATGTATGTGAAGATTCATGTGTATCAAGGAGGTTGAAGAAGACACCTCAGGTAGACACATAACAATAAAGCCTACTATTATGTCAGATGAATAAGTGAGAAATGCTTTGGTGAAGGTCTCGATAGAGGTGGAATGGTGAAATATGGATAAGGCTGCAATAATTACAGTGCTGAGGGAAGAGATCAAGGCCAAGGATGTAGAAATAGCACACCTAAAGCAAGAAAAATACTTGGCACAGAAGAAGAACACTATTTTCATTAACATGGTAGAGGAAATTGGGGACAATATCATGAAAGAAAAGCCACACTTAGAGCCTAAGGTACCCAAAATGTTTCCTTTGGTAATGCATTATGTACAAACCTTGGTGGACTTGGTGCTTGAAGATGAACCTCTATGCATGCTAGAACCAAATAATCCTGAGCAAGAAGCAGAGCAAGAAAAGGATTCGGTGATGAGAAATATTGCATCATATGAGGGGTTGCTTCAGATCTTACAGGAGGAACTAAAGAAATTAAATCAAGCGCTGAATATTTGTACATCCCTAGAAGCCATTATAAGAACCAGGACCATTGTAGAGGACAATGAAGTCCTGAAAGCCATGAAAGATGAGACCTTGGGCCATGTAGAATGATTATCACTTTTCAAGAAGAAGCATGAGGCCCTTACAGTAGCACAAGAACCACACAAGGAAAGGCTAGATGAGCTTGGGAAACTCATCACGCAAAAGATGGACTTATTAGAAGGAAGAATGACTACCATGTCTAGCATTGTGTTGGTCTTGTAGAATGAGAAAGGAGAGATTGTAAAAGATGAGCTAGAGTCAATTACAGTGGATATCCCAAAAAAGAATATGCTCAATGATTGATACTTTAGACACAGTTAAAAGAAGAATATCCAAAATTGATTCTTCAAGTTGAAGCAGATGATGTTGTAGGGTAAATTCATTCTTTTATTCATAAAATTCTTTCTATTTTATTCATATTCTTTGGTTAATTTTGGAGAAACCCATTGGGGTGGAAATGCAATTAGTGTGGAGTAATTTTGGTCAGTCAAAATATGACACTTAGAAAAAACATACAAAAGGTTCGCACGGAAGAGAAGATCACATTCAAAAGTGTGGGAGGATCGGAAGGAATCACGCGCTGAGGACAAAGATAGATTCGGGACTTATCCATTTTCACAATGAGGATCTATTTTTGGAAGATGACGTGCGAGCACACAAACCAGTTAAAGACTTGCACGAACACATTGTCTATTTTGAGGATCAGCTACAAAGCAAATTTGCATGGATACAGTAGAAATAGATTTTCTACTAAGATTTAACTCGAAGAAGTCTGTTGTTAGTGCACTTGCATGTGTGGCTATTTTTGTAACGGTGTGTGGCTAATAATAGCATGTGACCTATTTTGGTATTAGATAATTGGTGAAGGGAAAGTCCCCACCCTTATAAATATGTAGTGAATTGTGTAACATAGACATACAGAGATAGTATGTAAGAACTAAGTTATTGTGAGGTTATGTTACCAAATCTAATGTGTGCATAAACTATGGTATTATCTATTGTAATAATCTTCTGTGTATTATTGTATTTAATATAATGGAGGTTCTTGATTGAATCAAGGTGTTAATCACATTATAGTTTATAGTTGAATGATTTCACTATGATTATTGTTTTATTCATGATATTTTAAGATCTAGATGTGAATGCTTTAAGTCTTCATCATGCTAACATCCTGTAATAGTAACCCTAAAAAGGGGCCCGGTACCTTTGCACACTTTGGGTGAGTGCTCAGTCTAGGTTGAGTGATGTGCCAACACGCCTAGGCTTTTATTAGTGAATTCTCAGCTACATCATTGGACGATGTTTTCTATTTGTCACCTTTGATCAAATCCATGTCGCAAGAATTCATTGTTATTTTCCTGAAACCTAAAATAAAAATAAGAACATGTAGAACCCCCTAACTACATCAATTCCTAAAAAAAAAGAAGCGCAAAATGGGAGTTAGGATTGTCCTCGATTTTCAAAAAGTGAACTTACTATGGAACAAACTAAATTCACTCTTAGGAGAAGGCACACAAAGGATGCACATGCGGTGACAAATCACCCATAAGGGTGTGGAAAGATGGCTATAGAAACATGTGCCAGAACACTTCAAGTTCAAAACTTAGCCAATCCTTGGATTTGTGCTATTTTCGGGGATAATGTGCATAGCACACAAAGGAAAGGAGAATTATAGATCATGTAAATAGTATTTTGGGAACAAATGGAAAAAAATTGCCATGCATAGATTAAGCTAATAATAGGATTTCTACTTAGAGTTAACTGAAGAAAATATATTATTAGAGAACTTGCATGCTGCACATACCTTTGTAAAGGCACATAGCTATTATTAGCATGCAACCTATTTTGAGAAGTGCATGGGTGGTGAAGGGAAAGTCTCGACCCCTATAAATATGTATTGAACTATGTAATTTAGTAGTACAATACTGAATTATTGTAGAGTTGTGTTACGGGTTTTTTGATTCGCACATGACTCATGGAGATATTTTATAGTGTATGTAGCTTTTTTGTTTTATAGTATTTATTAAATGGAGTTTATTGGTTGGTTTATGGTGTTAGACATGATTGAATCTGGTACTTGTATGGTCAATATTATCTTAGTCATTGTTTAGCTCCTCTATCATGTTCTTTAAAGATCTAATATGAATTATGCACTTTGTGGATTGTTTATGAATGATAATAAATATGAATATGTTAAAATGTCATCATACTAAATGTTGTCTCCAAATCACTGCACCCCCCAAATGGCCAGGCTATAAGCAGGTTGTTTGGTGTGATTGGGACACATGGGATCACCTCTCAAGCTATGGGACTTGGGTTCGAGGTGAACCTCCGGAGAAGGCCAGCTTCCTTTTCCTAAACTAAGTGTTGTACTACTCCTAGTGCAATAAAATGGCTATCTAATCCTAGGCTAACATTTTCTTGGGTTTTAGGGAAAGAGATTTACAAAAGGAAACTATACTAGGGATGGTGATGCACCAAATAAAAGGATATTTTGAATCTCAAGAAGGGTTAATGTGAGTAGGATGCGAACACCGTTAGTCACCTTCACCTATTACAACCTAGAAAGGGCACAAAATACCACAAACTAGAAGCATATGTTCCTTTGTTAAAACTTGAATCATACAAAATAGAGAGACCAAATTTGATTGAACACACAATTAACTAACCACGAGGATAAAACACATGCACATGTCAAACATTCATTTCACTGATGATGGCTAATGATAATATAACTTTAAATAATAGAAGGAAAAGACTCTTTCCACAACTGACATAAAAGATGGTTATATCACTTTTCCATAACATGAAACAAGATAATATGAAATAAAGGCAAACTAATCATCTATACTAAGGAATCATACATTCACAAAGCATATATAAATCAACCATTTAGCACAATAAATCAAGTTCTTCAAGGAAATATATCTCTCTAAATATAATTAAAAGGTTTTAAATCTCTGAAGCACTCTTCCAAGATTGAAGAGAAACTTCACCCAAGAATGATCTATATCCCAATGAATCCATATACCTAACTATTTATAAGTTCTTTAGGTTGAGCCATTATAGCTGGGCCTTCAACTAACATTTTACTAAAAATAGAAATGTCATTAATTCAAGGGAACAAGCTCCCATGAAAATAGAAAATTTGTTGCAAGGGTTTGACTCAGTCAACCTTGCAACTCTAACCGATCCAGAGCTTGGATCTGTCCTTTCATGGCCACGTAACTTTGTCTTGGGTCTGTAACACCTTCTTCTTTTGTAGGTTTTTTTGTGTTTCCTCCCACGCATCCATTCGATGTTTACACACGATGAAGCATTTAAAGATTCCTTAAATTTCCTCATCCCCCAACCCACATGCGTAGTGATTCACTACATTTGTTGTCTCAATTTCCCTCATGATCTTAGATGGAACTCTTCTAAGTTTACTCAAAATTTCCTTAATCTTCCTATGAGATTTTGGCATAAAACCAACCTGTCAATAGATTCACTACCGAAAGTTTTGGTAACCTCATTGTCGCACTTCAAAAAATCTCTAAAATTTTCTTGATCTTCTCCTCTGGAAGAGCATCGATGTTTTTGTTGAAGAATTTTCAGTTAACAATATCAAATTCCTTTGACATGTCATTCAAAGCATCTTTAATTTACATTCATTTATCATCCAACTTCTTAATTAAATCTTGCAGCACTTGACACCAAAATTCCATGGCCTTTTGATATTCGAACAACTTTGCAGCATCGTTGATTACATCCTCCTGAAGGAGTAGATATGAATATTCTTCTCTGATTTCAATCCATGTTGCCAAATTCAAATTCAGTTGTTATTGTCCTCCAAAAATCTTCATCCATTTTACAAATAATAGTTTTTCCAACCTGCAAATCATTATATATTTCAACAGCTTCTTTAATTAAAGGATTAGCTTCTTGTAGTATATGTTCCATCCATCCATCTACCGATCTCCCTTTCTAGCCTATCTTCTCGATCTCGTGATAAGAAATGTCATCAATGGTAGATGAAACTTGTCATAGCCGTAGTAGTTGAGACTTCAGTAGATGGAGTTGGCTTTGTTACTTTTCATAGCAATGTAGTGAGCTGCTCGACCTTGGCCTTAAGCTCATCCTTAGAAGCTTTATCCTTATCATATTTTTAAAAATATTTACAAGGGCAGTGTGCACATCTTGTTTTGTTACTTTGTGAGTAGCTTTTCCCAATGAGAATCTAGAAATATGATAATCTGTAGCTATAATTGTTTCCTTAGTTTTTCCCTCAATGGGAGTGGCAACCTCTACAACTTGTTCCCTAGATGGATTTACTTTCAGGCTTGAAAAAACTTTGGCCTCTTGGCCTATCTCTTTGGTGTATGTTCCAATATGCTTAGATCTATTACATCCCCTAGAGGCACTTTCTTCTTTTGCTTTGGAGTCTTCCAAAACAACCATTCTAGAATGGCTAATGCTTTGATGAAGATAGAATAGTTGATTCAATACCTAAAACATTAGCCACAACAAGAGTACCAACAACATTAGTTGGCATTTGAATGGTAGTGGTAGTAATGGATGGGGTGGATGTGAGGACTACCATAGGAGTTGATACAATGATGTTAGGAGATGAGACAGAAGGAAATGGAAGTGTTAAGGGAGGTGAAGTAGAAAAGTGTGACCCGGTAGTTTTTTTAACTAAGAGAATCTGGAAGGGATGAGAATACTTGGGCCATGGAAGAATATGGGAAAGAAAAAATGATTGTGGAAGTAGAAGGAACTGATGTAGGAAGTGACAATGGAAGAGAAAAAGGAAATGATGGGTCTTATGGGACACTTGGAGAATCACTAACTTCAACTATTTCTGTCACAGGTGTTATAGGAGGAATGAATTTGGGAGCATGAGCCTTAGAGAGAGATGAGCTCCCAACAACAAATGAAATATTTTTTGGAACTGTATGGGCCTTTTGGGTTGACCTTTTCCTTTTGTGGGTGTTGATTGGCTCATGGTTGATGGGGATTTTGTATTTGTAGGTTACTCTAATCCCTTGGGTGAGATTCTAAAGGTAATCAACCAACTATGATTTCTTTGCAGAATGGGCCCACCCTCTCCTTTGTGTTGCAACATTCTTCCACATACCAATCAATCCATGATAATGGTTGATTGACAATATTATTATTTTTATACACTTCATCCATCGTCATCATCCTACATGTCTTTTGGTATATTGGCTATTCCAAATTACCAAACCTCATCCAAATTTAGCCTTTCATAGTCTCTCTGTCAGATGATGAATTCATCCTGAAAATGGATCCAGATATCTTCCAACTAGGGCACATGGGAACTAGACCGACTTGTTTCACTGAATTTACCCCAATAGTCAAAATTAGTTCGTGGATGGAAAGTCCACAAGGTTACCTCTGCCATTTTTGCATCCACATTCTTAGCCTTGTAAATATTTGGGAAAGTGTATCTGCCAATTGAAATAGGGAATTGAACTCCCACTTTGTGTCATTTGTTTTGGATCTTATGGTAGTCTAGTAGTTGTCGAACCAATTCTAGTAGAACCCATTTGTTGGTGGGACATCTTGGTAGCTTGTTGGGAGCACCTACGAATCCAGGAATCCAAATGTAAGTAAATGTGGGGAACTGAAGGTAGATAGCTCCCCACTCATGCACTTCCTTGAAGGCTTCATCATAAATCCTCTGATTATACAACTCCCTATCGAAATGGTAGAGAATAACAACAAAGAAGGCATCATTGATTTTGCGGAAGTTCTTGCTTCCCTTGTCTAGCATGAGTTGGGGATAGAAATCATATATTTGAGAGGTGCTTTGAATACCCTTAGTATTCAACCCAGTGAAGTCTCCCATAGTAGTTGTAGCATAAACCAAGAAATATGTCATATAGAAACTCTTCAAGAATGCACTCTACTCAACTGATAGCAAATGGAGCTACTGATATTCTCCCCCCATCTGATAAATTCATTTTTTTATGGTAGTGATATATAAGAACATCCACTCCTAGAATTCCTTCATAGATGGAAGACTTGAGACTCTTCTCAGTAGAAAAATGATGTCATTGACCTCCCGAATGAAGTCTAACCGATACATGGTCTTTCACAATTTGGAAAAACTCTTGGCCAGATAACTTTTCAACATGACCTTTGTGCAAAATTTCACTTCCATGTCCCAATGTTCCACCGCTGACTCTGGTGAAATTTTGGCATAATATTCAATGTCAGGGAGTTTGAGAAGATATTCAAATAAATATGGATCCAAGTGGATCACAACTTTTCCATCGACATCTTTAATTGTCATAGATTCTTTATCGTAGTGGGTTGCGAAGCTAGAACAAACTATGGGAAATGCATGGATGTGGGAAAACTAGTAGCAAGAGCAAGCCCACTGTCATATATGGCTTATATCTAGGGTTTCTTATTTTGGGCCTTCACCCTTGCTTGCATAGAAATCTAGAAAATCAATTTGTCACGAGGTCGGTGTGCCCTATGTTTCCCAAGTCGGGAAGATAAGCGAGAGTTAAAAAGATATATCATGAATTTGTGAATCCGTGAGGTTCGGTGATGTAGTGTGCCATCAATAATCAAGTGTGAACTATAGCATGAGATTGCGTTATAGAGTAATGACAATACAATGTGTGTACAAGCGAAGTGAGTATGTTAGAAAATGCAAACATGGAGCACGAAGTGTGAAGTGTAAGAGTATACACTAGAGACAATCGATATTGCTTTATAACATGGGAAAGAAATCATGATTCTCCCCATGTGTGCGAGAAGTGAAGACTATCTAGTGATAGTGATTAGTGAGGGCCCTCCACCTAACATTTGAGGAGACAAATGCAAGTGATAATGAGCTAAGGTTGGTGATGTAGGAAAGTAACTATGTGCATGTAAATGAGACTGATGTGAATATGGAGGTGGAGAACATATGTGAGAATGGGCTTCCTTAGTATGGGACTTAGGGCCGATGAGGTGAACTAATGGACTGATGAGGAGGACAAGGTCAACATGTAGTATGTGTGCAAATAGGAGAACTAGGTGTAAAAATAGATTTGAACTTAGGAGGCACAAGAAGCCACGTATGAATAAG
The DNA here is from genome assembly GCA_018340775.1 of Taxus wallichiana var. yunnanensis. Taxonomy (NCBI): domain Eukaryota; kingdom Viridiplantae; phylum Streptophyta; class Pinopsida; order Cupressales; family Taxaceae; genus Taxus; species Taxus wallichiana. The sequence goes on along the minus strand of CM031242.1, from coordinate 497,944,017 downwards.
ATAAGTAGGTGTAGGAGTGGACTAGGACGTAAGCCATGCAGGAGGACGAAATATCTTAGTTGATACACAAAGATCATCATGAGTGGGTTGAGGCAATGATGTGCGAGGTGGAATACCTTTGATGGTGACAACTTTTTTGTTATGGAGGAACTTGAGAAACAAGTGATGCATGGAAGGTATAACATGTGTGGTGCAGAGCGGAAGACCTAAGAGCATGTCATAACCTACAATTTTAGAGGTAACAAGGAATGGTATAAAGATGGTAAGAGACCCAACTGTGATGGGAATAATGACACAACCATAAGAATTAGGACATGGAAATGTAATTAATGATGTTGTCAATTGAATAGATCTGAGAAGTGTAACAGAGCATGCATTGGTAAGAGTGATGGGTAGACCATAGTGTTATTAATAGCATTATTTCCAATAAAATCATTGATATGCAATGAATTGGAAGAAAATGTAGCATGATAATCATGATTTGAAAATGTAATGACTAGCGGTGGCACATTAGTAGAAGCAACAAGGAAATCAAGAGGCCCCAATGAAGGAGGAGGCACAACATGATAAGTATGATTTATAAGAATATGTAGGTTGTTTGTCATGGTTTGGTAAAGGGTCTTTAAAGATTTTATCTTTTGATTATCATTGACCAACTTGGAAGTAGATGGCACAAGAAGCTCGATAGAGTTGTTATCAATAAGATCTTGAATTATGTGTCTAAGTTTGAATTAGTTTTTATCAATAAAAATTATTAGTTGGATTCCCAATGCATTGATGGTAACCACAACATGTATTTCATCGTGAGTTGCAGCCACATGGGTGATAAGGATCTAGATTGAGTGGTGATGGAAGAGTAATAAGATTGTTTTCGATAATTTATGGTAGTAGGAATTGAGGAGCGTAAGGTGACTTAGTAAATGTACATCGTGAGCTTACACTTAAAGTGTGGTAGACAGAGAAACAACATTGAAAGTGGTTTTAGATTCGGTAGGCTTAGGGGATGGCTTGAATGCAGATTTAGCTTGAAATCTATTAGAGAATGAAGAAGTATTATGATATTTCAATTTTCCCATAGATAAAAAATTCCTTTTCACATCTTGAGTGTATGAAATAATTGACCAAAGGAGGGAGAGGTCTCAAATATGAAACTCTCTTAAAGTGGAGGTAAGAGACTTTTAACAAAAAGATCTTGCGATTGAATTAGCTAGTGCATTAGTCATCTTGAAAAGGTTGTTCTTATATCGTAAAACATAGTTTGTGAGATGCTCATTAGATCCTTATTTTTTTGAGTGAATTATGCATAAGATATTTTAGTGTTGATATTGATATAAAAGTGTGTAAGGAAAGCATCAAATAAGTGTGTAAAAGAAGGTACCAAAAGAACAGGTAGATCATAGAACCAACACATAGCGTAGTCTTACAAAATTCTAGGAAATAGCTTAGCTAGTAATGTATGGTCATCCACATAGTCAAAACATGCCACATGGAAAGATCAAATATTTTCTGAGAGGTCACCATGGCCATTGAAGGTAGGATGATTGGGTGTATTGAAGTTAGGAGGAAGGGGATAAGCAAAAATGGTGAGTGCAAAAGGGGTATGAAGGAGTAATGAGGAATCAAGAGATGGGGAGGATCATGAGGTATCTTGTTGTAATTGTGTGGATTTCAATTTGTAAATCCTCATATAAAGAAGCAAGGTCATGGTGCATAAAGAGGAACCGTCATCACCAATCTGGTACTCGATAGTTCTTCATCGGGAACTCCTCGTGCTATGATTATTTACTAATGCACAGCTTTTAGTTTGGTGGATGTAATCTGGAAACACAAAAACAAACATAACACAAGAATACCATAGACTATGATAAGAAGGAATGATGATAAATCTGAAATATAAGTGTAAATTATAATATCAACATGAAATTGTTACAATCTCACCCATGAGGTACTTCAAGTGTTACTGACTTCACTTTCCTTCCAACCATAACTATGGGAGAAACTTCACAATTACACCTCTTAATGGCTTCTTTAACACACCTTCAAAATGATGGCTTCCTTTACACACTTACTCATACAATATTTCTCACTACTTTCTTCTATGCTAAATGAGGGGGGTGGCCTCTCTATTTATAGAACTTCCAGGCTTATCCATCTTATCTCTAAGATAGGATAAGAAATCTACTCTGACGAATCATATTCCATACCTTAACTCTTATCTGTACATGTAAGCTTATCTTTTAAGATAAGATAAACCTTATCATTTCACATGGGTTCCACATTTTTAGACTTTTTACAAATAAAATACACAAAATATTTATGACCTCACTCCTTGTCCTTATTACCAATATAATATTTCTAATTCCTAATCATGTAGACCGTACTTCTCTACTTACCCTAACTTTGACATTTTAACATTACCTGGACCACTTACGACAAATATTTACTTTTACCACAACATTCCTATTGTACTTTTGACTATTACCATACTATACATTATTGGCGCGTCGTACCAGTAGTGTTGTTATCTTCTATCAGACGCTACTACTAATTATACTTAACAACATCCTATTCCTAATACATACATTAATGAAATAAAATTACGGAGGAAAATTTTAATGTCGACATCTTCCCCTTCCTAGATTCTACTTCGTCCTCGAGTAGACTATTCCAGTTCTTAGAAAATCTTTAACTTGTCGTGGTTGACCCATTTCGTAATGGGAGTGCCATCCAATTTCTCCAAATCCAAGATGTACCATTTTCATGCATAGCTACTATTTTTAGGGCCCCATCCATTTTGGAAGAAATTTTCTCTGTCTTATTTTTTTGTATCTCAAATCATATACTAGAACCAAGTCATTCACATGAAATGGAGACCAACGGATCTTTTGATCAAAGTATTCCTTCTGCTTCATTTTCTTCTTATAGCTTGTATCATTTGTTATTTCCCTCATTTCCTCTAGCAAATGAAGATGTACCAACCTTTCTTTTCTATGAATCACTTTCATCCATCCTTTCATTTTTCATAACTCTCATAGTGGGAATATCAAACTCAATAGGAAGAACTAGATCAATGCCATAAGCCAACTGAAATGGAGAGTATCCTGTTGTTGACTTTGATGTTTCCTATATGCCCATAATGTTACATGAATCCTTTTATCTCACTTATGTACCTGTAAGGCTGCATCTTTGCTAGAATTTGACGCAACACAAAAAAATCGCTCCACCTCGTCCATTTATGCTTGGCTTGTATGTTGTTGTCTTCCTATGCTTAATAGAAAACTTATTGACTAGGCTTCTACTACCTCATTAATGAAGTGGATTCCTTAATCTGTTATAATTTCTAATGGACAACCAAATTTGGTGACAATGCGTTCATATATGAATCTTGCCACTTCATCCATGAAAGTTCTTTTCAATGGCCTAGCTTTAACCCATTTGATTAAATAATCATGGCAACTACAATATACTTATTTTGGCGTGGGGTAGTTGGAAGTGGACCTACAATATCTATTCCCCACTTTTCAAAGGGACCAAGTGGAAGAATAGGGCATAATGAAGAGCTGATGAAGTCTTACGGTTACCATGTGTTTGACAAATATCCATGTCTTACAATAATTATAACAATCTCTAAAAAGAGTGGGCTACCATAACCTACATCCAAGATCCTTCTTGTTGTAAGTTGTCCAAAGAAGTGTCCTCCACATGTACCATTGTGGAATTCTTCTATCAGCTCCTTCCCTTGATTACGTCCAACTGTCCTCTTGTATTTTCCATCAAGTCCTATTCGAAATAATACTCCATGCAGAATAGAATATGGACGATCGGCTTGAGTAATCTTCCTCTTAGTATTTGCATTGGCACCATCAGAAACTTGAATTCATTCGATAATTCCAAATATTTATGTATTCACTAGGGATTGTGTCACGGGATAACAATGCTACATCTGGGAAATCATCATCATCACAAGATGAACCTAAACCATCATAGGCTCGAGAGAGTGCATCTGCATTGACGTGCTTCTTTCCTGACCTATCTATAATATCAAATTCAAATTCTTGTAGCAAAATTATTCATCTTGCTATCCTCCCTAATGGGTTAGGCTTATTTACAATATAGTTTAGAGCCTGATGATCTGTTACAACTATAAATTTCTACCTAGCAAGTAATTTCTAAACTTCTTTACAAAGAAAATGATAGCTAGAGCCTCTTTTTCAATTACAGATAATTTACCTCAAGATCTTGCTCTTTGTCTGCTCCTCCCAAAGTAAACTAGATGATCATTCCCATTTTCATCCTTTTAGCTCGTAGTACTTCTAGTGTTGCATCCGAGGCATCGGTATACACAATGAATGGCTTGCTCCAATCTGGATTCTTTAAAATAGGTGAAGACACCGTGGGCTTCCTTGATTATTCAAAAGCTTCATGCACCTTATTTCCTGGTTCATAAGTAACATCCTTCTTCAAGAATCGGGTTAGTGGTAGAAATCTTTGAAAAATTCTTTATGAACCTTCTATAGTAACCCACATGGCCTAAAAATGATCTCAACTTACTTCTATTCATAGAAAATGGTAACTCTTTGATTTTTGAAACTTTATCGGATCAAGAGTACAATACCATCTCTGATACTGACATGCCCTAACAAAACACCTTTAGAACATCCAAAGACACACTTTGTAGGGTTTAGTGAGGCTTGTGCTTCATCTAACCTTTGAAATGTTGTCTCCATCTCGGTGTAAGTGGTCCATCTTACTCCCATGGATACAAAATCATCTAGAAATACTCGATGAAGTTCCCAATGTAGGGTTCAAACACCATATTCATCAAACGCGTTAGAGCGTTGCGAGCATTACACAACCCAAAAGGCATAACTCTATAAGAAAACGTTCCCAGGAGTGGTGAACGTGGTCTTCAAGCGATCTTTCTCTGCTATATGAACTTGGTTGTATCCACTATATCCATCAAAGAAAACTATAGCACTCTGCCAACTACTTCATCTAAGATCTGATCCGAGAAATGGAAGAGGGTAATGATCCTTCTTTGTTGCCTTATTGAGCTTCCTATAATCAACAAAATGCGTAGCTTCCCATTATTTTTATTGAGATCACAATGGGAGAAACCCATTTTGAATTCTCCATAGTAAATATGAATCTTGCATCAAGTAACTTATCTATTTCTTCTTTTACGCCTTGGAAAATTAGGATTCATTTTATATGGAATTTGCTTTATGGGCTTAGCACCATCTACCAACTCAATAGAATGTTCTACCCAACTTACTTGACGGAGTTCCTTGTAATCAAAATTGAATAGGTGTATGTACCTTCAAAAGAGTTGGAGGTAGGATTCCTTCTCACTCTCCATCATAGCATCACCAATTTTTATTTGTTGGAGACGATCATCAATTTCTTCTTCGATAATTTTATGGGTTCATGAGTCGGTGTGACCAGAAGGATATCCATGACCGAAACATCAACCTCACTTTCTTCATCTTCTTGTGTCCACTTCACTAGTACTAGAGTAATCAAAGGATGTCCAATCATCAGCCATCCTTGAATCCACGTGTTACGTCCTTATGATGCCAAGGGATCACGTTTATCTTCACCCTCTCTCTACCACGTCCAAGTGTCATGAAGCCTTCATTCCAGTAGTTTCTTGCATGAACTCTCCTTAGCCATGGTCTTCCTAACAACATTGGGTATGCAATGATACCATTTTTCATCACCCGAAAGTCTACCACACATACAACACCCATAACAGAGATATTGCCACATTTGAAACAACACCTTCTGGTTTAGTTTTTCCCTTATTTAATGACCTTAACATAAGTGTTGAGGGCGATCAATTTATAAACCCAACATATTCATTACAGACTCGGTCATTACATTAACTACAGCACCTCCATCAACTAAGACATCATGAATTGAAATACCATTACACATACCTCACTTATGAAGCGTGAGGGATCTGCCTCTACCTCCAAAACAAGGACCTCAACCTCCTTCCTTCGTCGAGCATTGATTCCACTTTGCAGCTCCCGCCTCTTCTCAGAAGACATAGCCAAGAGTTGACCATATGTAATATTTGCAAGCCTTTTGGACAGATCTTCTAAGATGGAGTATGGTCCTTGTCCCCTGTGAAATCGAAAATCCTGCACACCCAACTTTCTTCTCCTATGTTTCTTACTAGTTTCTCCTTTCATCTTCTTAGGATCATTTCCATCTTGGTTATCTTTTTCTTTCTTTCTTTTTGTTACAAACACATCTACTTCATTATTTATGCTCTTATCTACTACATCAAAAGAATTCACAGGTGCTTTTCCTTTATCATTATCTCTTGTACCGGATGTAGAAGCTCTATCTCTGACAATTATACTTATAATGACCCTTTTATGACAACCATAACATACAACTTCGAAATATTTCTTTTCGGACCTCTATCTCCTCCCCTAGAACTAAATTCCTTTCCTTGAAGAAGATTAATAGTTAAGCTGCCCATCTTCTGAGAGTAGATCTTCATACTCGGTAGATGTACTAGGAGAAAGATTTGTGCTCACCGAGAGTGGTTGTGGATTCTAGACCAAAGGTGTTGGTGTAGGCTCTTCTTTAGCAACAATTTCTTTGGGCTCCTCTTCCATGCTTTCTTCTTGCCTTCTTGCAATCTCCTTTTCTTGTTCAATGGTAGTTGGGCGGTCATACTTCACTCACTTGTCTCGAGCTCTGGCTTCATCCCAAGAATGAAGTGCTTACGAGAGGAGATTATCTACTCCATTCATAAACCCATCTCGCTAATCCTTCCTTCGGATCTGGGCATCGAGCTTCCTCCTTAGCTCTAGAACACGAGCATGATAATCACTTATCTTCTCCTTCTCTCCTTAGGACAGCTTTGTGATATCGATCATGAGATCTGCATATTTCGTTGTTCACCAAATTCTTCAAGAAAATTTTTGTTAATAAATCCCATGAGTTTTTCACATTATCACCTAGTGTTTCAAACCACCTAAGGGCTGAACCATCCAAAAAGGTAGGAAAAATGCAATCCATTGTTCCCTTCTTATAAGGCCATTACAACTACAAGATCGTTTAAACTCTTAAATGAAAGAGGAAGCATCTTCATTAGATTTGGCTGAAAAATAGGAATCTTCCCCATTTTCAAAAGTAACCACAACTGAAATACCAACCCACAAGTACAATCAACAAGACTTATGTGCACAAATAATTGGAATCACTATAATAGAAAATAGAAATGATCACGGTAAACTATGGTAAAACTTGACTTACTACTTGACTTACTACGTAAAAACTAACTTTCTTGTGGTAAACACTATTCATAGTAAAAAGTGAAGTTCTTGCGGTAAATACTATTCACATTCAAAAAGTGACTTTACCATGGTAACTACTATGCACAATAAAAACAAGGTTACCCTCCAAATGTTTTTCGACTAAGTGGGAATATCTTTCGGAAAATCCACCAACGAGGAATGGTCTCAACAACTGGAACCAAAATGTCATCACCAATCCGGCACTATGATAATTCTTCACCTGGGAACTCCTCGTACTATGATTATTTACTAATGCACAACTTTTAGTTTGGTGGATAAAATGCTGGAAACACAACAACAACATAACACAAGAATACCATAGACTATGATAAGAAGGAATGATGATAAATCTTAAATATCGGTGTAAATTATAATATCAACATGAAATTATTACAATCTCACCCATGAGGTACTTGAAGTGTTCTTGACTTCACTTGCCTTCCAACAATAACTATGAGAGAAACTTCACAATTACACCTCTTAATGGCTTCTTTAACACACCTTCAAAATGATGGCTTCCTTTACACACTTACTCATACAATATTTCTCACTTTCCTTCTATGTTAAATGAGGGGGTGGCCTCTCTATTTATAGAACTTCCAGACTTATCCATCTTATCTCTAAGATAGGATAAGAAATCTACTACGACGAATCATATTCCATACCATAACTCTTATCTATACATGTAAGCTTATCTTTTAAGATAAGATAAACCTTATCATTTCATATGGGTTCCACATTTTTAGACTTTTTACAAATAAAATACACAAAATAGTTATGACCTCACTCCTTGTCCTTATTACCAATATAATATTTCTAATTCCTAATCATGTAGACCCTAATTCTCTATTTACCCTAACTTTGACATTTTAACATTACCGGACCACTTACGACAAATATTTACTTTTTACCACAACATTCCTATTGTACTTTTGACTATTACCGTACTATACATTATTGGTGGTGTTGTACCCAAAGAAATACCATTATCTTCTATCGGATCTACTACTAATTATACTTAACAACATCCTATTCTAATACATACATTAATGAAATAGAAATTATGGAGGAAAATTTTAGTGTCGACGAACCAAGTTTTGTATTGGAGGTATTGGGAGTATGAAGGGGAGAGGTATTTGTAGAAATGGAAGTAGGAATGTTAAGGGGTTGTGTGGAGGCCATGGCAGTCGAGGAGGAACCCACAAGAGGGTGAGAGGAAGCATCTCAAGCATGTTTGGCGAGAGAGTAAAGTATTTAGGACATGGGGGATATCGTGGGGTGAAATGTTGGCGTAAATAAGAATGAAAATTAGTGAGCTTGTCTAGCTATTCTTGATCAACGTTAGTGTCCTCATCATATGAATATTCACTGTCAGAAGTTTGATGTTTTCAAGAGGAACATTGTTTAAATCAAGAAAAGGATTAGAAGATTCAACCATTGATTTAGAGAACTTACGGACAAGGGGAGGAAGCTCAATGTACTAAAAGGAACCAAAATGACCAATACGGGTGATGGGCATAAAAGGAAATCCCTAAAAGGAAGGTTGGATTCGAGTGATGGGGTTCAAAAAATATTCAATAAAAATTGAATTAAATCTAATTACGAGTAACTACTCTAATAATTGATGTCTAAATGTTAATGTAGAGTAAGACGCAAGCAATAAAGCATATGCAATATGAAACCCTAAGTAAGAAGGAAATATGGGAGGACTAAGTTGATATATGAGCAAACAGGGGAAGTGATGCTATTTGAAGATGAAATACTATAACAGACTAAGGAGAGTGTTGCGGAGGCTCGATGGAGGTTATAAGATCTAGAAGCGTGCCAGATAGGAGTGCCCACATGAGGATAGGAGCTCTCAAGCATTTTTCTGCGGATTTGGGCATTGGTGTCTGTATAGGTGCTCTGGATCTGGCCTTTTAGTGTTAGAATAAGCTTCATTGTTGGTCCTTGTTTGTCGATCTAGATCCGTTGTCTAATCTCTGACGTGCACTGTAACTGTAAGAAATAAGTTCACATGTACATACCCACAAAACACATCAAATCTAAATGGAAAATGCAGAATGGGGAGTCAAAATGACCCCGATGGTCACCTAAAGAGTGAACTTATGGTGAGTGGTGCACTACATCTCGGAGACTCCATGTATTTCTTGTGTGCGTGTGTAGAAATGATGCCTTAGGATGGCCTTGTGCAAGTTGCACAAATGATAACAAGGGATAGATATAGAATCTAGAAAATGTACTGAGAATGTGTGGGATGCACGATAGAATAGAATTCCCCTTCCTATGTTGTGTATGCAATAGTGATGACCCTTTTCCCTTGTATGAGTGTTATGTGGATGTCTTTGATGCTCTTGTGCCTTTGAATGCAAGATTAGGTGGTAGTATGTAATGTTTAGTGCTTGGTCCTTCATTTTGAAAATATAACTATGTATATAAATGGTTTTTGTTTGAATTGTGTAATTGATGAACTAAAAATCTGACCCAAAGTGATAGAAAGTAATTAAGAAGGAAAGGGATCCAAAAGGATTGGAAAAGGATAAAAGGGACAGAGCGCCTAGCGCTAGTATCCGAACTCGGTGGTACTATTTGAATCCATATAAAGATAAAATAGTTAAATGCTAGCAACAATGCAAGTTTTATAAAGCCACTAAAAAGTGTGAAGACAAAGCAAAAGGCTAAAGGGAGTTGTCAATTACTAGTTTTCTTGCTTAAAAATCATGTAAATGTTATCATGCTTTTAGGACCTAGAAATGTACCAAAGTGTGTAGATTTTTGTACTACAACAGCCTTCCATGTCCATTATACCTCACACAATCAATCTTGCAAGAATCTCATTAATGATTATTTCTACCTATCAAGACATCTACATGAGTACACTCTACAAGGTGCATATATGTAGGAATATCCTTATGCAAAATTTTCAAGCTTTAGTTCAAATATTTTTTTAAATCAATTACTCCCTAACCTAGAAGGAGAAACATGATTATTTCCTCTCTGTGACATATAAGGAACCATGGATATACATCTTAGAGATCAATCCTTCTTTCCTCATAATATTTCACTCATAGGTGAATATGAATCTCAACATATGTTATGTAAATCCTTCTCTAACATCACATATGTCTTTTGATCCCATTGAAGACTTATCTAATCATCTATTTGTTGACTTGAAACCCGTCTGCTCAAGTCTCGTATCTAAGGACTCGTTGAATCATTTGATTCACTCCTTTGACTTACATCTCATAAACCCAAGTCATATAAGGACTTATCAAATATTTGGATTTCCTCCTTTGACTTGGACCTTGTCCACCCAAGTCTCGTAAATTAGGACTTATCGAATCTTGATTCCCTCTCTTGACTTAAATCTCATCTACCCAAGTCTCATAAGTCGGGACCATTTGACTTTAATAAACATAGACCTCTCTCTTGATGAGTCCATTTCAAACCTTCATTCTCCAAAATTCAAAAAACTTTAAAAAATGTAAAAGAAATAAAACTTTGTATTAAATTTTTCCCTAAAGTACTATGCGCAAAAGCAGAAGAGGAAAAATGAGTATAAATAATAATAAGGGTTCCATCTATTGTCGAGATATCTTAATCATACCATTCTCATATATTCGCATTCTTCACTTATCACGACACGGAGTTAACCTTGTTCTATTAGACATTGTGTGTCTCGTACCTATTATGGTTTTTACCATTTCGCATCTTTTTACCTACGGTTTTATCTCGAATACTATTTATGGCAACTACTCCTTTCAAAATAATCTCTCTTTAACAAAAATCTCAAATTTTTTACCCGAGTCCTTTTTTTGTACCACCCATCTCAATCTACGGTGTTGAACCCTTGTGACCTACTAGTCACATGTGGTGAGAGACTTGGGGATATAATGTTCATTCCCAAAAGAACATTATCAACATACAAGGAAAATTAAATCAATCTAAAAATAGAAAAAAACTATAAAATCATTACACCTTTCATCCTTCACAGTCTTTGGTGATGAGCCCATACTTCTCACTAGTAGTATGAGACTAGGAATAGAGGAATATGTCCTTACTCACCTACATTTTGTCTTTGGTGTTGAGTCATTTCCTTTTACTAATGGCATGGGGCAACATGTAGGGGGTCCTTTCAAAAACAAATAAAAAATAATAATCAATAAAGCCTTTATCAAATCTTAATCAAAAGTGCTTAATCAAAAACATCCCAAGAAGTAATTTAGTTGCTCATGTTAAAGAGAGACAACAATTCCTTCAACCGAGATTTTGCCAATCAATAGGACATCTATGGATCTAAGTCTAGTCAAAACCTATAAAGTGGAATCATCTTGGAATCGGTCAGATAATCTTAACTAGAGATGAGTTACATTTTTCTCATATGGATCATTGTTACACCTTGTGTTTTCACATCCATCATCTTCACTTTCATATCATTATTCACCTTGTTTTCACATCCTTCTTGGATCTCGATGATGATCCCTCGCATCTTCTAGTTGCATGGAATCATGAGTAGAATGAAAAACCCTATCATTTGATAATATACATTTTTACCAATGGAATGGAATGCTTCTAATTATTTGCACTTGCTTTCAAGTAGTGCACCCCTTTACTGAAGTGTAAAAAACTAAAAAAACATTAAATAAACATTTCACAAAACTTTAAAACATTCGAATATGTTTCACAAAATTCAAAAACATGTATAAAATTGTCCAAAAATACAAAAACAATGTAAAATCGTTCCAAAAATTAAAAAACAGTATAAAATTGTCAAAATCGAACATTGAAATAATGTTTGACTAAATTTCAGCAACTTGATAACACAGTTCAACAATTTCACCATTTTAAAGCACTCCTCATGATCATTCCAAATCATCTTTCGATAAGCATCTTTATTTCCGTGGTATATATCTATGCTCGAAGAAATAATTTACCCTTTCCCACTATAACTTTGCTTGGGGCACACTTGGATTTTACATTTTAATCCAATATAGACTAAACTTCAATGGGATCCGATAAGAGTATCTAAGTATCACTTTGCTCTTGACCCCAATCCAATCCTCTCGCATTCTAATCTATCACTTGAGGAATTCAAATATGTCTAGTTCTTGAGGTGGAACACATTGAGTGTCATTAGATATTATTGCAAATTATGTTGTCTTGTTGTGGTTTATCAACATTATGATGATGCTTTTCCTTCTTTCAGATTCGTTATTTTGTTGTAATTTGTTTGCCTTTATTATAGACCAATTGCGTAATGAACATTATATTCGCATCTTATTTCACATATAACTTTGGTGTTGTACATTCCTGTTCATATTGGGTTTGTTTTCATGCTTGTCTTGTGTCTTTTGATTGCTTGCATGTGTTGTGTTTTCTTCTGGTTTATTAAATAAGCCATGAAATGTTTTCCTTTTTGGTATGTTTTCAAGTTTTTACATTTCTTTGCATTTATATTTCAAAATTTTCACTAACTCGCAAAAATCGATAAATCATATAAATTCATAAATCCAAATAATCATATATTCAAAAATAAAAAAATCATATATTTCAAAAATCTAAAAAAATAAAAAATAATTTAAAAATTGAACAAACATTCACTTATCACGAAATCCTGATTGGACAACCCTTGAAGTGAATATTTCAACCTTTCAACACAATCTTGATAAATTCATACCTTTATCTACTACCCTAATGATTGTTCTAGTCTTACAACTATCACTTTCTTCCCTTTACAGAGATGATAGCTAAATTTACCTGGGGCAAGTCAAAAAATTATTTTTCCTTCATGATATAACTTCACCTAGGGAAATTTCAACTCCAATCATTTACTCAAAGGATTCAACAAGAGTGTCACAAGGAGTACCTTTACTCCGCTCTTCATTTTGATCATATTCCCATCTTGGGTTCATTTACATCTAATTAATCATCATTGTGGCATGCATTAGGGGCATAGTTGATTGTCTTATTTTTTGAATTTGTGTTTCATTGTTGATGTTTACTTTTTGGACCACTTTCAGTAGTGTGATTACATGTTGGTTCCTTTATAACTTTGATGTTTGCACCTACCTTGTATATTCGGTTTGTTTTCCTTTTTATCTTTTCTTTGTTTTGTGTGTTTGTTTATGTGCATATGGGTTAACCATATTGATTCTTTCATAAGCATGGTGAAAAATCTATTGTGCAACAAACAAAAATAAGGTTGTTCTAAATTTATTCTCCAAATGACCCTCATGCTTTATGAGCACAGTCTTTCCCATCCTTATTCAAATTCCTTGTCTTCTTCTTATCAAGTGGCTATCTGCCGCTTTTGCATAACCCACCCACTTGAGGGGGCACTCCTTTACTATCGTACTAGGCTGGGGCATCTAATGCTTCACTACTTTCCACTTGTTGATCTACATGTGTCTAATATATTTAAAACACTATTAATTTGCAATAGAACTTTAAATAGGGAAAATGTAGACACCCTAAATTCACATACTTATTCCTAGTATTATCCCAGTACATCCTAGTTCATCCCTTTATGATTGATTGATTAAATCAATTAAATCATATACATTGTACCCCTTTGGATTAATTAAATTAATACTTAGTACCCCTTTAGCTAGCTTAATGATCATTTATTAAATAAATGATTAATTAATTAGTGTGCACATTATAGCTAATTAAATTAGTGATCTAATTAGTAAAATATACCTAATTTCCTAGTCAATTGCCACTTTAGACCCCACTTGGACTCCACTTCACTAGTCCAGTCAACTCCACTTCACCGATCCACCCACTACACTTCTCTATAATCCTAGAAATGTGGGGGTAATTAAATTACACGCACAAGCACCTTTCCAGATGCAACTTCTACAATTAAATCTATTTATTGCCCCTTAATGGAATTTATTTTCCCAAACCGTTTAACTTCCTCAACGCTAAAAATAGCATGTGTATTGACCACTTTCAACCAACTTCCAACCACTACTTAGCCTTATAAAACACATGCTTACCCTCTTACAAATCCTCTTGGATTTCCGTGTACAATAACTCTGTCAAATTTTCTCCAAATTTTTCTATTTTGGAAGCAATAATCCAAGCCACATGTGTTAGTAGAAATTTTCATCCCCATTTGGAGGTCATTCAAGAGCACCCACAATCAATCTTTTACAAGGTTACACAAGCTAAGCTTCATACAACCTTACTCGAGGTTTACAAGGAAGAGCTACAGGAAGGTTTGCACTTTTGTTTTGTTTGTCTTCCATTTAGTGATTTTTTTCTCTATACACACCCCCTTTAAATATAAAATTAAATTAAATTCTTAAAGGAAAAATACCTAAGTGTGTAAACACACTTTTCTTTGTTCGATGCTTATTTTGCAAGATCTCGAAGTATTGGTGTTCACACACTCCATGTTGAAACTGTGACACAAAGTGTAGACAATGTACATGATAAAGATTTGAACTTTAACTCAAATGTAAAGATGTAATGTAAATGAAATATGAAACTAAAAAGAGTGAAATAAAGAGATACTAAATATGGAAGGAGTACACATGTTTATTTTGCAGATGGAATAATTTATCATTCTTTGCTTGTACTTAGATTTTTGGATTGTTGAACTTTGCCAAATATTTTGGGGTGATCAGTCCCCAATTTTTCCTTAGAGATGTTGCAACATTGGGTGTGTCGAACCCAACACATGAATGTCAAAGAGAGAATAAGAATGAGAATCTCAAGTACCCTGTGAAGGAAGATGATCATGTATCAAATTCATTCAACAACTCTGATATCTTCCTCTTTAGGTGTAAGAGGAGAGGAAGGAATGCCTATGAAGAACTTAGTCACTTTGATACCTTCCATGAACCCAAAAACCACATCACTTTTGCAAATGGTTCTACGGCCAATTTTGTAAATTAGGATACACAATATAAAAGAGAATGAATTTTCCCCATAATCTCCGCATGTGCCACACAACTAAGTAGAAATTGAATAAAGTTGAAATGTGCTAAAATGTAGCTGAAGAAAGGATACCCATGCCCCCAATATCCCTGAAATTGAAATTGAGTGTTTTGGATAAGAATCAATGAAACATTTTGTGCTCCCTAAATTGATCTAAAATGAGTCATCGAGTTTGAAGCTGTGCCAAAAATTTGTGCTGTAGGTGAAAATTTGAAATTCTTTAAGAAATTTTTGTAATTTTCCCTAGGAAAAAACATATAAATGGGTTAGGAATGTCCATACAGTCCTATACATACTTTATATTCTTGACCTTATGCCAAATTTATTGAATTTTTGTGTCGATGTATTTTTGACTAGTTTTTACTTGTTCATGACAATAGTGTTTGAGCCCGAATTCTATTTATGTCTATTGTAGGTGTATAATATACCTAGATGAATGCCCCCTCTTTTGAGGTACATGTGGTTTTGAGTTTGAGCGTGTGAATATATATAATATATGTGTAACCATGTTTGATAAGTTTGATAATATGCATAGAAAACACATGAAGGGCTGATGTGGTGGACACCAAGAATAACTTGTACCTGCCAAGTGGATGCACATGATGGAGACCATGGCGTGTAACAAGAGAAAAATAACAACAACAATAATAGAAACAATAATTTCAACAAGAAAACTAATAGTAATTAACAATAGTAGTGCATATGTAAGTATAAAGATAACAATGTAAACAATGTCACATAAAAGGCATAGTGCCACAAACATAGGATACCCACAGTGTCATAAGAAAATAAAGGCCCTTGGGCCTCTGATTAAGAAATACTGATGTCACACAAGAAGTACATGATGCCACGAACATGGGACACCCATGGTGTCGCGAGAAAAACAAGGCCCATGGGAGAGGCATAGTAGTAACCAAGTAACTACACACACACTAACTATCAGTGTGTATAGAAGACAAGAGTATCATAATGTGATGAAATGACATAACAAGTGATATATATAAGAGCATGTGAAATAATAGTTATCAACACTACACAAGACACATGTAATTCATGTTATTTCAAAAGATAGAAAATAAACTATATATGTAATTAAGCATAATGAGGAAGTGAAAAGGTATTATAATGAAATAATATCACTTACTTTGTGTAGAGGATGCCCCCAAAATAAGTATGTACGGAACCCAATAGATCTAATAATCATGTATCAATCTATATGTCTTGCATCATGTTGAGTATACCCCATGAAGGAATGTGTGTAAAGAATAAATATTCTATATATCAAACAAGAAGGATAAACAATATATAATGTAAAGTTCTAACAATGTATGCTAGATTAATAGGTCCTAATTTTTTCATTATTAAAAATATTTGAATGCTTTTACTTTTTGTGATTATATCAATGTGTTGGAGAAAAATTTGTCTTGTGGAAAAATTGGTGGGTTTCAAGCCAATGCTATGGGAATCTAAGTCCCTCTACTTGAATGGTGCAGCTTCCATAGGTGCATGCATAAAATATGGGTTTTAATGGTGACCTTTCGACCAGAGATCCAATCGGGGCACTCCATTGACCTATGGAAAAGCTAGCAATGTCTTGCTAGAGAAGAAACTTTGTCTTGGAAAGGGGAAGGGGAGTGGAAATGGAGGTAGGAGAAAACTAATGTTGTGAGTAGAATATCAGATGCCCACACACATTAATTAGAAATTTTGTTTACATGCATTTATAGTTAGAAGAAAAACAAATCCACAGGAGAAGCTACAAGACCGAATGAAATTCATTGGTCGCAAGGTACCAATCAATCCCTCAATCAAAAAGGCAAAAATTCCTTCTTTTATTATTGAAGCTAAAGTAGAATTTGTACAGAGCTTTGAGAATAGAGGAAAATCTAAGGAGAAGGGAAAATAGAAGTATGGCATTTTTTGTCTTTTCCAGGTACATAGCACTCTGGTCTTTTTGAAATCAATCACCATCCCCTGGAATGACTTGAGGAGCCATTATATCTCATGCCAAAATGGTTACAACTTTACAAATAATTTACACCTCTTCAAGATCCTTCATTGCGAAGAAAACGCTCATGGCGGTTAAAAACCGAGATCTTACTGCAACGCGAACGTTACATTTGATTTTCCAGTTTGAATACCCATGTTTGATTTTCTCTTATAACTTTGAAATCGGGTCGTCCACATGGTAGGAAGAGATTGGAGTGGGTACGGGGGAAATCCCTTTGCATTTTGTGATTTTTAGAGATTTGGAAATTTGGAACAAATTGGCCCGCACCCATGCTTCAACTTTTTAACTTAGGCACATGGCACATTTTCATTGGAAATAAGGTCACGGCCCTTTTCTCAACATTTTACCCTTTTTTGGAAAAAGGCTCAAAAACTCAAATTCCTCCACCGACCCGCTGCTCCGATTGAACTCTTGACATGTGGCATCCTCGATTGGAAATGGGGTCGCGGCCCTTTTCTCAACATTTTACCCTTTTGTGCAAAAAGGCTCAAAAACTCAAAGTTCTCTATCATTCCACTCCTCTGCTTTGACTTTTCAATGGTGGGCTGAGACCTTAGCGGAGCCATAGAGCATTCTAGAACTTTTACTTCACTTTTGGGAATTTGGTTAAATTTCCAAAGTGCCCTGATGGCCCACTCATCCACTTTGACTTTTCAACAACAGGCTTCACCTTTGACTTTTTCCTGTGGGCTTCAACTTTGAATTTTTCCCTACGGGCTTCAACTTTGACTTTTCTCTGTGGGCTCAAAATTTGACTTTTACCTTTATAGCCTGATCGGGGCCGTAGGTCACTTTTTAACTTTTCACCTTTTTTACAAAGAGGCTCAAAAACACAAATTTCTCCACCGACCCACTTCCAATTAGGTATGTCCACGTGCCGTGGATGATGGAACTAAAATTTGATGGGGAGAAAAGCACCCATCATTCCCGACTGTGGGAAAAATACACAGAGGAAGAGAACTTCATCATTTTGAGTCCAATTTTTGAATTTCCTTCGGCAATGGAGGCATGGAGGCAAAACAATGATTTGATGACCTAGGCTAGAGAACAATCGAATAATTTTGATCAAAAAAAGAGATTGTAAAGAGGATATTACGTCGTAGACCCGGGAGATGGAGAATTTCTCAAAACGAGCAAAACAGAGGTTTAAACAACGGTAGGGCACGAATTTTTCTATTTCTTCAAAATTTCAACTTGGCTTAAATACTTTAAGAGGGCGAGATCTTGAAATTTCAAATTTAACTTAGAAAAAAAAAAAAAAGATTTTTGGGAGACAACGGTTGGCTCTAGCTTGGGACATGGCATGGGTAGCATGGCGAAGACATGATATGAGGATCCAACATCTCAATTTTTTAAACCGTATAACATTTACCAGTGCCTTATCCATTGGGCCTTGCGAGTCATGTACAATTCCAGAAATAATGGAAGGAGGAAACACACAAGCCAAACCACACACAATAAAAACCAAACAAAACTAAACCAAAACCACACAATAGAAAAGGGAAAAACACACCTACAAAATCACCTATGGTACAAGGCGGGGAAAAACCCGCTTTCACTGATGATATAGTTTCAAGTATTGCCCACTTTGAGGTAATTCCAATGGTGTTCCATCTAAGTATGAGAGGAGAAAACATTCTCACCACAAGCTCCATGAATTTGGAATGGGCCCAACCACAATGAATCAAAATTTCCATGGCTGCCCTTTAGTTCTCTTCTCTTGTCCCATAGCAGGACAAAATCTCCAACTTTGAAATTCCTTGCTTTGGTCTTCTTGTCAAAAAAATTATTCACTTTCAACTGATGCTCCTTAATTCTATCCACCACTTGGCATCTGCTTTCCTCCAACTTCTCCTAGGAAGAGGATCCTCTTGTCAATGGAGTCTTTGTATTGACCATCTTCTATTTCTTGCAGCAACTTGAGATCGACATCTCAATTGGGAGGGGAATCTCCACCTCAACTCCATACAACATTTGGAAAGGTGACATACCTATTGCCTTCTTAGGATTGATCCTATCAGCCCACATGCATCATATAACTTCTTGTGTAAGTTCCTTTGATTCTCATCTACCATCTTACGAACAATGGTCATAATGTTCTTATTGCTTGACTCAGCTTGCCCATTTCCTGTGGGTAGTAGTCAGAAAAAGAGTGAGATAGGGAGATTCCAAAGCCATAACAAAACTCTATGAGCTCCTTGGAAGAGAAATAGGTGGCATTGTCTACAACAATTTTTGTGGTATTCCAAAATGAACAATGATATTCTCCTTGATGAAGTTGCAGACTATTTTAGAGTTGGCTTGCTTGGTTGGGATGGCTTCCACCCATTTAGTGAAGTAATCAGTTGCAGTGAGTACATAAGTATGCCCTGTACTAGAATGAGGATTTAGAACACCAATAAAATCTAGCCCCCATTGCTGAAATGGTTCTTCAATCACCACAAGCCTAAGTGGCAATGCAACTAGTTGTGGCTTTCCAACAAATTGTTGGCATGCTTTGCATTTGGAAACCCAATCTGAGTGTCTACAAAGATGGAGGGCCAATAATATCTCCCTCTAAGGATCTTATGTGCGGTGACCATTGCTAAGAAATGTCCACCACAAGCTTGATCATGATATGCCCTGAGAAAATTTTCTTGCTTACTCCTTATCTACACACCTGAGGAAATAACCATCTAGGCCTCTCTTGTAAAGTGCATGATTCTAGATCACAAACATGATTGCCTTTAGCTTGAGTGTCCTTCTTTGTTTGTAATCAAGATGAGGATGGAATTCTCCATACATGAGGTAATAAGCAATGTCAGCATACCACGCATCAGTAGTGGTGACAAAGAGCGCTTGTGGACTGTCTCCTGAACAGGTTGAGAAAACACCATCTTTTTCTCCCTATTGAGCCCTGAGAGCTTCATCATCAGCAATCAGCTGGCACAAACCATTTCCTCTTACTAGATTAGAGGGTCTAATCTCCAAGTCATACTCTTGGGTCTTTGCAATCCAACTTCCTCTCTTAGCCCTAGGATCTTGTTGAGTCAAAATGGACTTGATTGCACTTCCAGGGACCATCACCATTGTATGAGAATTGAGAATGTAGAATCTGAAACTTTTAATAGATTTGACCACTACGTAGGCATGTTTCTCTAATTGGTTTTACTTTATCTCGTGATTTTTCAAAGGACAGCTCATGAAAGTAATGGGTGCTTCCAAACCTTCATCATTTTTTTGAACAAGGACAACAAAGAGTGTATGTTCTAATGCATAGCAATACATGATGAATTCCTTGTTGAAATCTAGAGATAAAAGAGTTGGAGCTTTGGCATGGCTTTCTTGATCCCCTCAATTGTTGTTTTTTCCTTCCTTATTCCACTTGAAACCTCTTTGAGGATTTATCATGGATGTTATATGCTTAATCGGTTTAGAAAACTCGGGCATAAAATGACGAAGGAAGTTTACCTTTCCAAAGAATGAATGAACTCCTTCTTATTGGTTGGTAAGGCTAGTGCTTGGATAGATCTGATCCTCTCGGGATCAATGTGTGCTCCATGTTTGTTCACAATGTGTCCCAAGAACTTACCTTCTGTGACTCCAAAAATGTGCTTCTTTGGATTTAGAGAAATGCCATGTTTCCTACACCTTGCAAGGACTTGCTCCAAATGACAAATATGATCTCCCCTCTTCTTTGAAAAAACCGTGAGGTCATCAAGGTAAACACAATGCAATGTTCCAAATCTTTGAAGGCCAAGTCCATTGCTCTCTGGAAAGTGGCTCCAACATTGATCAAGCCAAAAGGCATTATGTTGTAGGAAAAATGTACCCCAAGGTGTTGTGAAGGCTGTTTTGTTACAATCCTCTTCTGCCACCTTGATTTGGTTGTACCCTGAGAATCCATCAAGCAAAGAGAGCATTTTAGATCCATTGACTACTTGCAAAATATGATCCATGATTGGAAGAGGGTAGTTGTCCTTGAGAGATTCTGATTCGATTTGAAGTCTACACAAATCCTTATTTCCCCATTCTTCTTCCTTACTGGCACAATGTTAGCCACCCATGTTGAATGGTGGATGGGGAAGATGATTCTAGCATTGAGTATCTTTGTCACCTCTTCTTTGATAACATTGGCAATCTTTGGATTGTAGGGCCTTTTTTTTTCTGAAGGGCTTAGCTCCTTGCTTCAAAGGAATGGAGTGATGCATTTCCTTTGGCTGAAAAGATTTGAGTTCATCATAGGAATAGGCCAGGACATCTGAGTACTTTTTTAGCAAAGCAACAAACTTTCTCTTCTCTTCTAGTGAGTAGCATTTACCAATGTTAACCATCCTTGGATTCTCTAAAGTGCCAATGTTTTCTTGATCAAAATCAGATGGACAGAGAAGACTGTTTTTCTTTCTCTTGGATGAACCTGTCATGCTTGTCAAAGAGATCTTCCAAAGAAACTAGGCCTTTGGGGATTTTGTTTCCTTTCAGTTTGATTACTCCCTCTTCATCAATTCCCTCAATTCCTTCCTTCTCTTCTTCGAGGGACTAATTCACGGTGTGTGTTTTCACTTCGTTCAAAGAAAAGATTATTGAAGTTATCCCTTTCTTCTAAGAAGGCTAGGATCGATTATCATCATTGAATACCTACCCGAGATTTGCATTGTCTAGTATGTTGGGTCTGAACACCATCTCAATGGTCACTTTATCCTTGCCAAAAGAAGGATGAGGTGTCACTAAGGAAGCTAACACTACTAGAGGATCAGCCTTTTCAGTCTACTCCCAGGATAGCTTGATGGAGAATGCATCAAAGGATTCAATATAGTCCCACACTTTGTTTCTATAGTGCCTGAGTCTAGGGTTTTTCACCTGATATTGTTAGCAGACCTGCTTTACCACAACCTCTGCATCACCTTTGCATCTCAACTTCTTGATTCTCATATCCTATGTTGTATTCATGCCTAAGAGTAATGCTTCATACTCTGATGTATTATTTGTATTGTCAAATTTCAGCTTGTAATCAAAAGGATATACCTCATTGGAGGGAGAGTATAATACTACACCAACTCCTGAACACCTCTGGAATGACCGCCATCAAACTCCATTGTCGATTTGGTCTTCTTCTTCCTCCATGAGAAGTGGTAAGTCCTCTTCCTTCTGTGATGTAAGGAGGTAATTTCCAAGCCCACAATCTTGAAAAAGGATATCAGCTCTTGGATCATCATACTTCCTTCTTTGTGAACTTCATTTTTAAGTGGCAGCGAAGCTTCTTCATTTCTCCTTTCACTAGGATAGTTACAGATGACCAATCCATTTTTATTTCTCCACCTAGATCTCTGCAAAAAACTTCTACTCAATAGCATACCAAAAGATGTTGGGATGTCTACCACCAAGATGGTCAGGAGTATCTTCTTATCAGGGTAATTAGCTAGTGCAACCTGAGCATCCTTAATCCTTCCTACCAATGGAACTTGTTTGGATTCCATTGAGTAGCATGTGCCATTTACCCAGGTCAAAGTGAGGCCAAGAGAATTTGTAACTTTTGTTGGCATCACATTATTTGAGGCTCTAGAATCTATAATGCAATTGTTCAATTGGAAACCTTTGATGAGAAGTGACAGGTAAAAGGCTCAACTCTATTGGTGGTGGAGGCACTGAGGGCTAGCATGTTTTGAGAATATGGTGTGGATGGTGTGGGAAGTAAGCCTTTAGAATTAGAGATTGGGGATGTAGATTTACCACCCCAGAATGCCTTGATGAATCTATAAAATTGGGTAGGATGTGTTTGTAGGTATTCAATTTCAGAGAGTTGGACTTTGGTTTTGCTAGCATGCTCTACAAAGTCAAATGAAGTTATGGTAGATGAGGACTTAAATGGTAGATGCATCATTACTTTTGGTGTTGTTTTCTCCTTTTCAAATGTATCAATTGGCTTGGAAGGAGATGAGGTGTAGCCTTTGATTGAAATTTAGATTTCTTGCAGAACCAACATTTAGAAGAGAAATGCTCTTAACGGCTTGTGAGTTGGGATAAGAATCGGATAACTTACTTACACAACAATGTGATCCTTGACAACTAGTAAATCTGATTTCTCTCTAGCTAATTCTATGGAATGTGGTAATGGTGATCCCCTATTGATGATCTTGCTTAGTGGAGGCTTTGAAGAGCTATCTTCTTTGTTCTTCCTACTCTCAGTTGTAGCTGTTGAGGCTGAAATACCATTCTTGGATTGTGCACGAGTGAAAACAACACATGAAATACTTGTAGATTCTTCATCACCTTCCTCCTCATCATCAACGTATTCAATCAAGCCATTGTGCATGCCAACCTCTTCAATTTCAAGATAGTTTTCATAGTCATCCATGTTTTCTTCTTCAATTTCCTCAATGTTTGCTCCTTCTTCTGATTCCCTATTGTCACAGATGGCATTGGATGGTGGTGCTTCAAGAGAAATCCTACGAGGAGGTGGAGAAATTCTTGGTCTATCAGGAGGATTTTGTCTCCTTAGAGCATTCCTCATTATGATTTTTGACAACTGATTCTTCAAAGCAACTAGGTCATTTGCCATTTTTGGAACATTGGATCAATGGTGACTAAATTTGAACTCTGACCTTTTTGCTTCCCATTTGGTCCTTTCACTTTGCCAGAAAGAATTAGATCATCATCAGTCTCAATTGCAAAGTCTTGAACTTCCCTTAATGTTCTTGGTTGGGCTCTTCTAAGGAAGAAACCAACTTCTGATGGCAAAGCACTAATGAAGAACCTTTTCAAGTTGTTTTGAAGGTACCACATCTTATAGGATCCTTCTTGTCAACCTATCATACCTTGCTACAAAATCTCTCATTGATTTGGAGGTCTCCTTCTTCATTTAAACCAATTGGACCAGCAGATCCTGATAATCTTCTTTGCTCTTAAACCTATGTTCAAATGCACTTCTTATATCTTCCCAAAGATGTGACGAGATCTTGGGGTAGCATGTAGAACCATTCGACATCTTTTTCTTGGAATGACTCCACAAAGAACCTAATCAAACATCTTCATTTTCAATTCCCAACACTCCACAAGTAGTGATGAATGCTTTACTACATGTTCTTCTGGGAGGCGAGAACCATCCCCTCTCGAATTTTGGGACGTTTTCCTCGAGCCTCTCGATAGCTCATAGAGTGGTTGAGCAAGAGCCGGTGGACCGGTGTTTCCTCCCATGGTACATTAGGCCTATAGGCTTCACAATTATGTTCACGCTCATGATCCCGATCCCCCATTACTCGTGTTTGTTTCTATCTTTCAGGCCTTGCTTTGCCCAGGTCAGGTGCTTCTCTTGCTGCTCTTTCATCTGCCTTGGCTTGAAGTCTCTCAATTTCTTGAGTTGAGCTCTTATTTCTTCATCGGGTCTTGCTTCTCTTTCTTTTGCTTCTTCTTCGGTCTTCGTCGAAATTCTACAAGGTTCTCATTTATGTATGAAAATTCACCATCGAAAGGATTGGGTAACACACTCAGTTCCCAACGTGATCGATTGTTTGAAAAGGAAGCCTCTGGATTCTGAGTAGCTCTTGTCTCCTTTGAAGTTCCTCAAAAATGGGATCAGTTTGTCCTCCTTGTCTCTGTTTTCAGGTGAATCTTCTATCCTCCAGCTTGAAAATCTATGCTCTTCTTTGGGAAGCTAGAATTTCTCTCTCTGTCTTTCCAATTGATGGCATGTTCCTCTTCTAGGTCTAGAATCCTTATTGCTTGATGAAGTAATGATTGATACTTCATCTATTATGCCAAATAGTTTCTCTCATATCGAAGTAATGTCTTCTTGGATGTGAAAGAGTAAATTAGGTCTCTCAATAGGAGGATTTCCCATAATAGCCATGATTTACGTCCATGTAGTTTGTGTGATTATTCAATCACTAGAAACTTTTTGTAGAATCTTTTTTTGTATTTTATGACCCTGAGGTCGTTTTTAGGTGCAAATGCTACAAAATATGCCCCACGGTGGGTACAAAATTGTTGGTGAGAAAATTTGTCTTGTGGAAAAATTGGTGGGTTTCAAGCCAACACTATGGGAATATAAGTCCCTCTGCTTGAGCAGTGCAGCTTCCTTGGTGCATGCATAAAGATGGGTTTCAATGGTGGCCTTTCGACCGAGAGATCTAATTAGGGGCACTCCACCACGACCACGTGTGGCAAAGCTAGCAATGTCTCACTAGAGAAGAAACTTTGTCTTGGAAAGGGGAAGGGGAGTGGAAATGGAGGTAGGAGAAAACTAATGTTGTGAGTAGAATATCATATGCCCACACACATTAATTAGAAATTTCGTTTACATGCATTTATAGTTAGAAGAAAAACAAATCCGCAAGAGAAGCTACAAGACCAAATGAAATTCATTGGTCGCAAGGTACCAATCAATCCCTCAATCAAAAAGGTGAAAATTCCTTCTTTTATTATTGAAGCTAAAGCAAAGTTTGTACAGAGCTTTGAGAATAGAGGAAAATCTAAGGAGAAGGGAAAATAGAAGAAGTATGGCATTTTTGTCTTTTCAGTCAGAGCACTCGGTCTTTTTGAAATCAATCGCCACCCCTAGAATGACTCGAGGAGCCATTATATCTCATGCCAAAATGGTTACTGACTTTACAAATCATTTACTCCTCTTCAAATTCCTTCTTTGCGAAAACGCTCATGGCGGTTAAAAACCGAGATCTTGCACACACTAACGTTACATTTGATTTTCCAGTTTGAATATAGACTGTTTGATTTTCTCTTATAACTTTGAAATCGGGCCATCCACGTGATAGGAAGAGATTGGAGCGGGTACGGGGGAAAGCCCTTTGCATTTTGTGAATTTTTAGAGATTTTGAAATTTGGAACAAATTGGCCCGCACCCTAGCTTGACTTTTAAATTAGGCACGTGGCACATTTTCATTAGAAATGGGGTCGTGGCCCTTTTCTCAACATTTTAACCTTTTTTGGAAAAAGGCTCAAAAAATCAAATTCCTCCACCGACCCATTGCTCCGATTGAACTCTTGACACGTGGCATCCTCTGATTGGAAATGGGGTCATGGCCCTTTTCTCAACATTTTACCTTTTTTTGGAAAAAGGCTCAAAAACTTAAAGTTCTCTATCGTTCCACTCCTCCACTTTGACTTTTCAATGGTGGGCCCAAGACCTTGGCAGAGTGGAGCATTCTAGAACTTTTACTTCACTTTTGGGAATTTGGTTAAATTTCCAAAAGTGCCCCGATGGCTTCGCTCGTCCACTTTGACTTTTCAATAGTGGGCTTCACCTTTAATTTTTCCATGCGGGCTTCAACTTTGAATTTTTCCCTCGAGCTTGACTTTGACTTTTCTCTGTGGGCTCAAAATTTGACTTTTACCTTTATAGCTTGATCGGGGCCGCGGGTCACTTTTTAACTTTTCACCTTTTTTACAAAGAGGCTCAAAAACACAAATTTCTCTATCGACCCACTTCCAATTAGGTATGTCCACGTACCCATGGATGATGGGGCTAAAATTTGACGAGGAAGAAAACGCCCATCGTTCCCAACTGTGGGAAAAATACACAGAGGAAGAGAACTTCATCATTTTGAGTCCAATTTTTGAATTTCCTTCGTGAGTCGGAGGCATGGAGGCAAAACAATGATTTGATAACCCAAGCCATAGAATAATCAAATAATTTTAATTAAGAAAAGAGATTGTAAAGAGGATATTACGTGCACAGACCGGGAGATGGAGAATTTCTCAAAACGAGCAAAACAGAGATTTAAACAACACTAGGGCACGGATTTTGCTATTTCTTCAAACTTTCAACTTGGCTTAAATACTTTAAGAGGGTGAGAGCTCGAAATTTCAAATTTAACTTGGAAAACGAAAAGCAATTTTTGGGAGATAACACATGTTTTTGCAATTTTATTACATAGTTATTTATAGAAAAATGGATAGCATGAAATCTACCCGATGAGGACCTCGAAGGAGGTGAAGTAACTACTAAATATGATGGAGGGTCGGGATTCATATGTGCCAACAAATATGAGTCAAGTGGCAATGGAATAATGGTAGTAATATTTTCCAAATAGGGTTTAGGAGAAGAGCGAGTGTATAATATTGCAATGACCAACATTTGGTGTATGAGATTTGTATGTTGGGCTAGAAGAATGAGCACTCCTCTAAGATCTATTCGGATATATCCAGGTGACATGGTATACAAAGGGATCGATAGGGCATCCTATAGAATGTAAGCCCTAGAGGCAATTTGTGTGGATGAAGGGCTAGCTAGAGGTCAAGGAAGGTTATGTGAATCAACATGTGTAACCAAAGGCCTAGCACGAGGACTAAAGCTATGTGAATCAGTGTGTGAATAAAAATACTTATCCATGGGTGTATTAGGAGTAGAGATAATGGTTGTAGGAGAATGGCTAGGCATCTTTAGGGTAAAGAACCTTAAAAGGGATACCTTGAATAGTAAGAACCTACTAATTATGAATAAACTTGATAAATTGGTGAATAACTAACAAGATACCATTAAGATCATGTAACCATTGAATACCAAGATGTAAGGTATCGGAGCTAAGATAACTAGATACCAAGAAGGAAACTAGTGTGGTAATAGGACCAACAATGATAGGTAACATGATATGATGATAGTGAGGATCGAATCAAATGTAAGCTTTAAATATGCAGAGATACCAAGAGATTGAAGCTATGAGGAGAAACACAAATAGTATTTATTATGTGGATCAATTAATACACCATGTAGATGTAATTGATTAATAAATATAGGAATAAATAATGTATTAGAAATAAATGTGTCATCTATATCAGATTCATCGAAAGTAATGCATGGTGTAGAAAGTGGTATGTGAGTAATAGTACCAATCAAAGCAAGATGTTTGATGACATGAGATGAATGAAAACCCTTATAAATCATGGATTCAAGGATTCATTATGTAAAAAGTTGATAAAGTAAAGGATCAAAGGAAGGCTAAGTTGAGAACCCAACTAAGAAGAACTTCATAATGATAATGGTATGCCCAAGTTAAGGGCTTGAGAAGGAACTTGTGTGTAGACTCGAGTCTATCTAACCTTGTACCTATATTTAATCTTAGTCATTTGTTAATAATGTGTCTAAATATGGAAATTAAGTTGATGAAGCATTAAAATTGGGAGAATAAGTGGTAATGGCCCAAAAAGAATGCATTATATAGTTTTGACAAGTAAATTGTCATAGTCTAGCTTGAGGTATGAACATGCATAAAGAGAACTTAGTACACAGCGTGTGAGACAAAAGGTAGTAAGAGAAGGTTGTTAGAAAGACTTAATACCTAGTACATGATATCATTACCTTTAAATTTAGGAGAAGAGTAAGTACTTGATTCTACGGTCACAATACATTGAGAAATGCAAGAGAAAGACAAGGATGTGTACGTATCAAGAAGTTGACAAAAAGACATATGCATAAAGAATGAATTGATAGTGAAAATACTATAGGGCAGGTGTCAAGAAAAGTATGAATTCAATGAGACAAAGCTAATGAGAATGAAGACGAGTTGAAAAGATTGTCACGGTCGAGAAACTAATGAACCTAGTGAGGCAATATTATTACCAAAGCTACTCAACTAAATAGGTTGGAGAGTATTGAGTGGAAGAGTTAATGTGGAGTTTCTAAAGATAGAAAAGAGGAAATTAGGACAAATAAAATAGAGTAAAGAGGAACATAGGAAAAATAATCCAAAGAAGAGGTGGTAAAACAAAGTATGGTGGAAAAGAGCTTTGAACTCAAAGATTAGAATCCCAAAACTAATAACGAGGCGAAATTAAGCAAACCAAGAATAATAAAGTGGTGTGGTAGTGAGGATGCTAAAAGCAAGTCCCAAATAAGAGGATTAAAGTGTTTGGAAGGTGGAAAATTAGTAGGGAAGCCAAAAACCAAGAATCGCCCTTGAGCCCTAGTTGACCTATTTGAATAAGCTAGAAAATGAGGGTTTGGTGTTGGGAGAAATTGGAGATTTGAACTTAAAACTTACCATGAAGCAAGAAGAGATTAATGGGTGTCAGAAAATATAAACACTTTTTCCTAGTTGTTTGTGTAATGTCCAAACATAGAAATTTGTGCAAAAAAGAGGGCTAATTAGAGGACTAGTAAAGAAGCATAACTTTTTACTAGATATGAATTAAGCCTTGGAATTTGGTAGGCATCTAAAGGAGATAAATGGGTAGCCAAATGTTTTAACATTCAGGAAAGTTGATGAAAAATGAGTGATTTAAGTTAGGAAAACAGGTTTGGAGGACTAGAAGACTATAGGGAGGTATAAAGGTAAAGACTGAAAAATGAAGTTGTGGAACTTGTTTCTTAGTTTGATCATGACTATTTGATGAATATAAACATGTTTGAAATTATTTTAAGCTTTGATCTAGGGATTTAGTTATATTTTTACATTTGAGCAAGATTTGGCTAGTGAAGCAAGGTGTGACAAGTTCTTTGGTTTCAGTGATTGAAATTTTGAAATTTTGACTTCTAAGAAAAAAATTGGGTGATTGAAGGTGTTTATGTAGGGCTCTGCATCATTACATCTACCAATTACATTTTCATGAAATTTTCAATTCACATGCTCCAACATTTTCTTTCTTCTTCTTTCTATAAACCTAAAATCCTTCACTTATGCCAATAATTCTTTAAGAGTTTGGATTCCAAAAATTTAGCACATTTAAATAGGCATGTCAATGGAATGAATTAAAACTTGGATATCCCATATTTATCACAAAAACATCTAACACTCGAATGTCGGGAGTGCATGAAAACCATCTTGTAACATAAAGGCATTTGAAAAAATATACTATAGAAATAAATGCCATTCAATTCTGAAATAAATTAAAAAGATAATGTTTGTCCTACATGTAATCCAAAAATATAAATTATTTGAGTAACTTACCAAAGTTGTACTTTTGATCTCGAAAATGCTATCCAAACTAGGTTTCCACCCAGAAACTAGGAGGTCATGTGATTGAATCCTTGGTCTTGTTATCTATAGGTTATTTAATCGTGAGCACCACAAGGTCTCCCAACAGATAATTCCTATATCTATACAAAAAACATAACAAGGTCATTTTTGTGAAGGTGAAAGCTGCGCATGCGAGGATCAATCCATTATCACTAGAAACAATTTGGATCCTTCTATCAAATTCGTGTTCGGTAAAAATATATGTACAAATAAGCTTCACAAGATAGTTCTGATGGAGCCTAAAATCTTCCATCAAAAGCTTATTTGAAGAGGCTCATGCAAAACCTTCTTTTGAAACGCCTCTTTTTACACATGTTGGTGGCATGATAGTGAAGGTGAATTGATCAAATTAAACACCTATTGGTTGCATTTGGTGAAAGCCAAAAATGCTTCAACAAATGTCCATGCCCTATTTCAAAGCTCGCATTTTTACGGTTTGGTAGCACTTAGCAAAGGTGATCCGATCGGAGTTGGTTTCCTATTGGCTACATTCAATGAAATAATGTCAAATATTCATGAGGATGTCTGTGACTTATGTTAGATGTGATTAACATAACATATAATCTCATTAAGGCAATTTTTCACCACCTCGTGAGCATCTACTAAATGCCATCATTTATTAAACTACAAGGTTTTTCAGGATGTCATCACATATGCAAACCTACTAAAATGTTGATAAGAAACATGGTGATTTCTAGTGAGGCCTTTCTCACTATTGGACATCTCTGCATAATCATTCCCTAATAAATTTGGTATCTAAAACACAACTCCCTAATAAATTTGTTATCTAAAACACAACTCCTAATTAATTTGGTATTTAAATCATATACAACATTATTATTCAAAGAATAAACCCTATTTCTATCCAATTGAGTTCATAAACAATATCATCAAAAGCATTTACCAAATAACAAAGAAAAGAAACTAAAGAAGAAAAAGATAAAAGATTGTAGTGGAACCGAGTAGTTGGGATAGCTAATTTGGAACCTACGTGGCAATTAAATGGTGCCACGTCAGCACTTGAAATTTGTCACATAGTTGAGTCAACATGTATTTAATATACATATTTCATTTCATGTGTTTATTTGGAGGAAAGTCACCTTTTGAATTGATTTAAAATAACAAATTTGAAATGCACTAAAAAATGGTTGGACCTAAACTTGTGCATGGGGTATCTAAAAGTTGGGCAAATGATGTGTCACCTTGTGATTGGCTACTTTACATCTTTTTGGGTACAAGTTGTACAATAATATGTAATTTGTACAACTAATTTTCATTTAAATTTGTTCAATTTTTGGGTATCCCCCAAGTACCCTCTCTAGAGGTTAAATTTGACATTCACCCCTACCCATCAAGAATTTTTTTGTAATGGTTTTAAACTCATATCACCTTGCACGTGACGTTTGTTTTCATTTTTGAATTTCTTAATATTTGTGTAGAGATATAAATCTATATTTTTATATAATAAACCAATATAAAATAGAGATATTATTGACATAAATGAAATTCTATTCTATTCTAAATATATGTTTTTATATCTAAGATACATCATAACTTGTTATAAAATTTTGGATGTATTTATATCATAACCTATAATCATCCAATGAAACAATTTTGATAGAATCCAAAAAATAATTTAGGATTCAAATATACCTTATGTTACAACATTGTATTTCACATTTATAAGTTATTTAAAATAAATCAACACCCCCAAATTAGATATTGAAGAGATTAAATTGCATACCTTAAAGTTTGAAGTATGGCCTCCTCTTCTAAATGCCCTCCTTACTATATCAACTGATATTTTCCAAAAGAAATGAGCTTATTGTATATGAATTCCCCTACAAATTCCCAAATGTATTGTCTTATCCTTAGTGCTAACTTTGCATATCTTTCAAAGATTGGGTATGGTTGTTTATGCTTACAACAACATGCCTTCTCAAATTGGCTAACTCTTTTCCATGTCATCCACCATCTTTTGTAAGATAGTTTTTCTATCCAAATTTCTAATCAACTTTTCTCGATTTTTGTTAGATAGTTTTTTTATAAGGTAAAAAGGTTGGTTTTGAAGGGACCAAAAACCCTTTACATATAAAGTAGCGAGGTTATACAAACAAACCACCAAAAAACCAAGGTGGCTAAGTAAAAAATCTTGACATGAGGGCCACCACAATAGTAATGCCAAACTCCACATAGTCTGAAGCATTAAACATTAATTTTTTGTATTAAAAAATAGCGAAACAACCAAATAATAACTAGAAACCAAAAGGAAAAAAACAACAAAAGGACATCAAAAGGTTCACTACTATTTCTTCTTGGTGTTGATATCCTTGTTGCGGGTTCTGGTACTCGGCCCACTATCCTTCATACCAACAACCTTGATAATCACCCACTTCAGCCTTTTTCAACCTTGTACTCAATCTTTGTATCGTCAATCATTGTATCACGACTTTTTCTTGATCTTGAAATGCATGGTATCTTCACTGCATGCGAGCTGCTTAAAGATGAACCTCATATTCTAATTGTTAGTTCCAAATTTGGCCACTTGATCCTGGAGGATGGATATTCTCTGATCTTGCATAACAAAATCATCTTGTAGACCCCAAATTCTCTTCTTCGAACTTCAATTTTTTGGTGGAAATCTCTTACCTCCTAGAAAAAATTCTTGTTAATGATGAGTATGGTATCATCAGCAATCGACTTAAATCTCATTAACCTTACTTCCCAATCCAAACAATTCTTCTCTCTGCTACCAGAACCCTCACCCTTTTCATGGATCCCTTTTTCCAGGTTACAAAAGACGTCATCAATCCCTTCTAAGGTGTCTATCCCTTTCTTTTTCTTCATCTGTTTCATGGCCGACATCAAGGTTTCATGGTCAGACTCGGTGTCACTAGTAATCACTAGTTTAGGAGGGATAAGGGGTTTACCATTTTGAACCAGAAGAAGCATCAAACCGTGATGTAAAGGAACATCAATTTTCTTGTTCTTGAAATTAGTTGTGGAAGAAATCAATGACTGTAGAGAAAAAAGCAAGACTCATAGCCTTGCCCCTTCGAAGGTAATTTAGGATAGAAAGATGATACAAGAAAATCTTCCTAAATTTTCCTTTCAAGGTCAAGTACTTCATCACAACAAGGTAAACAATGACCTTTAGTGACCAGGGAGACAATTGTAGGCTATACCATCATCATACGAGACAATACATTCATTGGGCTCGAAAAAGGTAGCTAATTCGTGTTTCCTTCTAGTTTTGTATTCAAAAATTTTAAGTCCTTCCATAGTAATCCCAGTAACCTCGGTATGGACTCCTCAAAACCCTTATTTCAAGCCCCCGAGATTAAATGTCCCTCAACCCAAGCATTTCTAAATTCCACGAGAATTAGAGGTTATTGTTACCTTTTAGGGCGTCGAATATACCTTGAAACCCCTCCTTTTCACAACAATATCCAAAGGGTTGAGTCATTTTTTAAATGGAGGAAATATATCAACTCAATTCTAACCCTATCGCCACCCATTCTAAGCCGGTCACTTTGTCTCTCTTTAGGGGCAATCAAAATGAAAGCAATAATGCCAACTTTGATTAATATAATTACAAATACACATAAAGCATATCCATACCCAAAAATAAAATATCTTTTTGAATTCCCAAGCATGAGAATCACGATTTCCATCATTACATTGTCTCCGGGTTGAATCATCATTAATTAATTTTAAAATGTTTTGCCAAGGTATACATTTCCCTGACCACATCATCAAATATGTCATGTTGTTGCCATGATTGGAAAGCACGTCAACTGGTTTATTACCTAACATGTATACATGTTGAATGTCCACTCTATCAAATGATTCCATCAACACCCTTGCTTCCCTAATAATTTTTATGAGTCACCATCCACAATTTCTTTGATCCTTAAGTGCATTAATAACACATAAATAATCACCCTCAATGATGAGGGATTTTATTTTCAAATCGAGGCACATCTTTATGCCCCATAACATGTATGTGGATTCCACATGATTGTTGGAGTGATTACCTAGAGGACCTTTGAACGCCCTCAGACATTTACCAAAATGGTCATGCACAAGGCCTCCCCAGGAAGAGCCCTCATACCAATAGACCCATCGAAATTGAGTTTGTAGCACCCTTTGGGAGGTATAGACCACTTAACCCTAATTTTGTGGATGTTTGTATCATTCAATGGACTATTAGGAAAGATATTCATGTTCTTGAGAATGCTTCTTTCCAAATTCGGGCAACCCCTAGAAAAATTGATCATTGATCGATTATTTCTTTCATCCACAACCACCACATAGTATGTGGGAGGGCCAATTTCCATATTTATCTAGTCGGATCATGTTGTAAATTGAAGTTCCATTGATTTGGGAGTAAGGAAACATCCCTAGGAAGAACCATGTTTATCCTAAAAAACCAAGAACAACAAAGAAGACTTGAAAGGAAAAGGTACATTACGGGAAAATATGTTGAATAGTCTCTTCTTGACATTTACACAGATCGCACTGTTATCATCCCTCTCTTTCTTAAACTATTCATAGTTAGGATCTTTTTTAACTACTTCCCAGAAGAAAACATTTATTTTGGGTTTAATTTTCTTATTCCATATCTTCTTCCGAGAAAATATTAGGTTCCTTTTCTCAAAATTTAGCGAGTAACCAGAGACTTGACCTCATACTCTCCGGAATCCATGTTTATCCATATTAATTCATCATAGGGCTGTAAATCCTCCAAATATTTAGGAAGTGGTCGAATCTAAACCCAATTCCTATCTTCATTCCAATAACTACAAACCAACTCGCCTACTTCGAGTAAAGAAATGCCTAAGATTACTCCATGATTATTCGGTCTTAAGGGATTTTCCCTTGATCCATTGGTCATTCCATAACTTTATCTTAGTACCATCCCCAAGCTTCTATTTAATCTCTTTAACCAAGCTTCCTAGTGTGACAAAGATTGTTTCAAAATATTGATCCTCTAGGTAACTACGATTCGAGAGAAAAGAACCAAAGTTCCACTAAAGTGTCACAAATATTTCACTTTTAAAATATTAATTCGGGTTCCTTCTTCTCTATACAATCTCCATCCCACCTTACCTATTATAGCTTTATTTGTGAATTGAAGATTCTTCAGTCCAAGGCCTCCCCTATCCTTGGGTTGAGTGACTTTTTCCCAGTCTACTAAAGGAATTCTATTCTTTTCTTCTAAACTAGTCCATAAAAACCTCTTTTGTATGCTTTCAATAGCTTTCCTGACCCTCGTAGTTAGAATGAAGATGGACATAACATACACAACAATACCTTTTAAGCTGCTTTGGAGAAGTTGTGATTTTCCAACTTGTGACGATAAAGAGCATTTCCAAGAGGCAAGTTTTTATGGAACCTCTCTATCAGTTTGTTCCATCCCCCTTCTTCCAGTTTTTTCCCACAAAGTGGCATTCCAAGATAAGTGTCCAGAAAGGTTTTATACTACATTCCAGAATATTAGCAAGCTTGATCCGTTGCTCCTCCTTCACATTGATGAAAAAACATAAACTCTTTTGAAATTTAATATGTTTCTTAGTAATTTCTTCATACTATTTTGTGTTGTTTTTGAAAGCATGAGCCTCTGGATAGCAGCTTGACCAAGAAGAACCATGTCATCCACAAACTGCTTTCTGAAAATTTGCTTACTAACCCTATTGACTAATTTAATACCATCAATCCTTCCTTCATTTTGAGCTTTAGAGCATAACTTGCTTAAAGCTTCAACAACAATAATATAGAGGAAAGGAGAAAGGGGATCCCCCTGCCTAAGGCCCCTTTCCGAGGTGAAAAAACCATTTGGTTTCCCATTAATTATGATGGAGAAGCTAGGAGCTTGAGTACAAGATTGGATCATTTTGATGAAGTGAGGATGGAAACCCAATCTATGTAAAAGGAGAACATGAAGTTCTAGGATATCCTATCATAGGAATTTTGCATGTCAAGCTTAACAATTATAGCCTCCTATAGGATTGTTCCACAAAGTGAATTGTCTCATGGATGGTGATTATGTTGTCGAGAATTTGCATACCCCGCACAAAGGCCCTTGATTTGGAGAAATGAATTTGCTGATTTTTTCCTCGTTCTAAAGGTCATACTATTAGAAATGAGCTTGTACATAGTGTTGCATAGGTTTATGGGTCTGAAATCCCCCAAATCTTTAGCCCATGGCTTTTTGGGTATGAGAGCAATAAAGGTGTGATTAATTTGTTTTAGCAGGTTTCCCGAGTGAAAGAAATCTTGAACAATAGTGACCACTTATTTTTTTAACAATATCCCAATACATATGAAAGAAGAAAACATGGAATTCATCTAGCCTTGGGGTTTTGTCTCCCTCCATAGCATATAAAATTGTTTTTATTTCCTCCTCTGAAGGAATGGCTATAAGATCTCTATTATCCTCATGGTTGATGGCCAACTCAAAAAGATTGAAAATTTCATTTAAAGAGGTCCGGACAAACGTTGACCTTTAGCAAACAATATTTTGAAGAAGGAGACAATGGTATTCAAAATATCATTGTCTTCGTAGCCAAATTCACCATTGTCTTTTTTAATTTCTTGGATTTTTCCTTTATTAGCTTTAATGGTGGCGAGAGATGTAGAAACATTTCATGTGCGGTCTCCCTCTTTAAGCCGATTAATTATTTTCTACTTAGGGTATTGTGGTATTCAGTGAGAAGATCTTTTTCCTTGATTTTTTCCTCATTAATCCATTCTCCTTGTTCCATTATTTCTTCCAGTTCTGAAGATCTTCAAAATTTTTATTTTTGAAGAAAAATGTTTCCAAAAAATTCTTTGTTCCAAACCTTAATTTTCATTTTTACATTTTTAAGTTTAGCGACCACCTAAACATGTTGTTTCCTTTGAATTCAAAGTTCCACCATTATTCTATCATTATTTTCATATCTGAATTAGTAGTCCACATTTTTTCAAACCTAAAAGGTATACCTTTATATTGTTCCCTTTCACTAAAATTAAGGACTCTAGGGTTATGGTCTAATCATATACGAGCCAAGGACAAGAGTGAGTATTGTTGTTCCTGGATCCAATGGAAATTCACAAGGAATCAATCCATCCTTATTTGGATCAAGTTTTCCCCTTCATACCTATTGGTCCAGGTGTATTTTGAACCATTGAGATCCAAATCTAGCAATTTGTTCCACCTAAAGAAGTTAGCAAGACCATCCACGCTCTCAGTGTATACATTGACACCACCCTTATTTTATGAAGGAATCGGGGTATTGAATTCTGCCCCAATAATCCAGTTTGAATCAATAAACATCCTACTGAAAGTGGTCAACTCCTCCCAAAGTAACCTTCTACCAATAGTAGTATTCGGAGCATAGATATCAAAAAGAATAAACTATTTTATGGAATAGACTGAGGTGAAACTAATAGATATATGATGTTGATTGTTATGAAGAGGATAACCTTCCAACACATTCTTGTCCCATAGACACATCAAACCCCAAAATACCACTGTTGAAGTTTGACAATGGAAGCCAACTTATTTCAAAAAAAAAGCATGAAAGTCTTTCATCCTTTCCGGATTCATCTTAGACTCTTGAATCATTATGACAACAGGTTTTCCTTAGATTTTTATTAGATAGTTATTCTAACTACCAAAATATTTTTTTTTAAATGATAGGGATTGTTCTTGATTCATAATACATGTCAAAACATCAAATTCGGTTGAAGCGAACAACTAGGTGGAGGAAAAATCTAGAAATTATCATCGCAAAATCCAAACTAAACCCAAGTGCAATGATTATAGAATTCGATGAACCATTTAGTTTAATGTACTTGGTTTTATTTTTTTGTTGAGTCTAAAATAAAATCATCTAAACTTAATTCCTTTACACTTTTTCTTCCATCTTTTTTAGATCGGGAAAATATCACAAGTGCTTTAGAGTTTGGGTTGATTATCAATGGTTGCCTGCAGATCTTCATTAATATAAACAATGGGGAGAACCATTACAATTTTCCACCCCTACACAAGTTCCTTCTTGCTTACACTTTGACTTTGACTTGGTTTTGGGCTCCATTCCGTTGATAATTCTCATCACTTAGATTATGTCATTGCAAAGTATGCATCCCATGAGCCATAACCTTTAATGGTATTAGTACATAAACATGTTTACAACATAATTATATAGTTGGCATGTAAATGTGGATATGGGGTGGAGAATTTTTATGATATGACACATAATAGTTGAAGAAAATAATGTGCTACCATAAGTGATGAAAAAGAGTTATAGAAAAGCCACTACCTTTCTTTCACAATATGCATAAGAAATTCTTCACAGTTTTTTGTAAACCCTTACACAATATAATTGAGTTGACGGAGAGGGAGAAGGAGAGGGAGAGGGATGTAGGAAGTGAAAAACAAGATTCGGAAGACAATTGTAACTAATGCCTTTCCAAATAAACAAAGAAATATCCAACAAGAGTAATAAAAGTGATACATAAATGATGACAAACTAGGCACTACTCATAAACAATTCTCTTAGGAAAACAAAAAATGATAAAGCTACTCACATACAAAAATCCATTCTTTGTACACACTAGCAATCATATTTTACATATAAATATCTCTTTCAACAAGAGATGTGTAAAATATTTCATTTCTTTGGAAGTTGTGTCCATGCACCGACACCTTGTAAATTGTGTGAGAAAGTTTGTTATTGTTATCCAAAATAACCCCTTGGTTATTTTGACAACTTGCAATTCCATTCTGCCTCTAACATCAAGTTTTCGGGTTGCACGTGCCATTGGTTTTCTTCCTTGGTGCATTTCCTTGGTTGCGGTTATTCACTCGCACCCTTATGTGCTCTCCCCGCCTCTTCTTTTCTCTTCCCCTTTCCTTTACTTTCTTCTATTCATCTTTCATGTGTTCTTGCTTTCCTCCCTTATATTTTGTTATCTCCCTTTATTCCCATTGTGCGCATTTGCTTCCCTTCCATGGCATGATTTTCTTGTGCATTTCTTTCTTCCCTAAGTCATGTGTATCTCTATGCGTGCATTCATTTCTCTTCATGCTCCTTCCTCGCGCACTCACATTTATTCCCATGCACCCTTATGTTATGCACATGTTATTTCCCTTTGGCATGCCTCTTGTGCACTACCTTCTTCCAAGATTTTGTGCTTCCCCCTTATCAGATATTCCCTCCTTGCATACTTGCATGCGTTAGAAAATATGCACCTTTCCTCCTCCTCATGCGCACTCTCTCACACACATCGGAGAACTTCTCCTTGCTTCCTTGACTCTTGATTTCATTCATGTGCCCAAGGTTGCATCCACCATACCAATCACAACATGCCACATATCCAATTCTAGGAACTTGTCAAATAAAGTGCACCTCACATGACAAATAGAAAAATGCCAAATGTGCACTAGATCCTTATGATGAATGAGCGTGTAATACTAAAGACATAACTAGCAGACAATAAACCAACTCTCATGACCAATCAGGTTGTGCCATGTGTCTTGTGTGTTCCTCTTACACTACAAAACTTCAAATCGCCATAACTTCCTCCACAACTCAAAATCATGTGTGTCTGGTCTCATTAGAAAACCGCTAACGTGGGTTACATTCTATGCTCTTGAAAATAGATTTTCGCAAGATTTGGTAGGTAAATTTGGGAAAACATGACTTGGGTAATGAATGCACACTTCCAGTCGACTCAACCACCCAAATTTCATGGGATTTGGCTTCTTTCCTTCTTCCATAAGTAAATTGATGTGGGTAGGTAGATTTGATAGAGCTACAGGTGGATTTGTAGGCATTTATTGCATGTTGTTGGTGGTTGTGATTGAAAATATGAGTTTTCCCTCTTCTTCTCTCTCATTCTTTTATATATTGTTAAATAATGCTCATTTGTAAAGGTTGGACCCTCTTGGATTGCAAGAGCATTATTTAGAGTAGTGTTCCTTTGCATTTTGAGTTGCATCCTCAAACACAGTTCACTATGTAAGGATTTTTGCCTTATCCTCTCATTGTAATCAAGCAGTGCATAATTTGAAAGCAATAGAAGTTGTGTTTTGTGGTTATCTTTTTCCTAGGTCACGTTTTATTGCATTTACTTGAATTCTTTTTCAATGGTGATGTTTTGTGCATGTTTTACATCTCTTGCATCATTTCTTTTCTATTTTACTCCATGAAAATGAGCTCTTGATTACTATTTTGGACCATGGCACATATGATTTCCCTTCTTTTCTCCATTTTCCCTCATTTTCACTCATCTGAGAGTGTTCATCCCCTTATTTATGATGTTATCACATTACTTTAGCTTGGGGTTTAATTTTATACATCTCCTTCTCACCATGCTCCCTTAGAATCATAAAGTAAGATAGTTGTATTTCCCTTCCTATGAGTAGTTGTAGCAGTAGAAATAAGCATAGGAATCGACCTTCTCTCGGAGGTTTGTCTCAAGTGCAAGGTCCCACAAGTTGGAGACAATCTCATGTTTCCTCAAAGCCCTTAATCATCCAGTTCGGGATGTGTAATTTTAAGCTCCAAAAGTTTTGGCACGCCTGATGGGACTAGTATTGAAATCTCACACTCCATCACCTCTAAGTTTTGGTGTATGACTTGGTGATTTTAAACCTTTGGAGGCTTGTTTTAACACATCTAGAAACTCCCAATATCCATATCTACTTACAGTAGTCCATGCACCCTCTTTCATGAGAAGGATTCAAACTAGACAACACACAAACCTTGGCAAAGCCTTTGAGTATCTACAATTTTCTTTAAGAAGAAAAGAAGCGAGTCACGTGCGGATGTCCATCTCTCACACGTAGATAATTTTTCACTCCTCCACCTGAAAAACCTTTTGCACACGCATCTAGAGTCCTAAAACCCATCAAAATTATGGCACATTTGAGAAATTTGCCATTTTCAGCTTCAATGGTGATAGTCCTTTAGCCCTTGGCCCTCGACATGATATCTATTGGTTGTACTCAAAAGTATTCCATTTTTCACTGGTGAGAATAAAACTACCCCTGGTGATCATATTTAGGACATTGAAAATGTTTGTTCAGTTCATCTAGTTACATAAGATGATGTAGGCTGTGAGGTTGTTAGCTTCTTCACTCAAATGTAAAGCACTTGATGGTATATAAGTCTAAGGCGTGCCTATATTCACAATTAGGATGAACTTGGAACGCACTTTGCAATCGGTTTGAGGAGAAAGCGAGATAACACCTCCTTGTTAGAACAACTCATGAAAATCAAGATATCTCCCAATGAGCTCATGGGTGACTTCAACTTCAGATTTCAGAAAACATGGGACGAAATTCCACTTCGCTTAAGGCCAACCCCACAAGGTGCTTTTCTTTACTTCTTAAGGGCATTGAATTATGATATTGTTATTATGATACAATCTATGGGTGTAGACACCAAATTTTAGTACGGTTATTCCTCATGATGCATTTAGTCCCCTTTGTCGTCATTTTGCACATACATACCTCTCTTCCTATTTGAATTCCCTTTTCCTCCTAATCCCCAATTTTTAATCTTAATCACCATCTTAATCCTATCATTATTTTATTTTCCCTAATCCACCTATAATCATGGTTAATCACCCCTAAGACCATCCATTATCCTAAACACTTCCCTAAATCCCCATTTATCATCCCTAGACTCCCATCTACCCTCATTCAATGCATTTTCACCCTCCAACCACCTTTTATCCTCCCTATGCAACCCTAACCCGCCTAAATAGCCTAAAACCCTAATTTTACCCCTTTAGGGTCCTTTGTATCGAGTTGAGCATCATCTCCACCACCCAAATTGATGGTCTAGTGAATTCGGTGATGACCCATATAAGTATGCCTATACCCCTGTCTTGAGGATGAAATTTTACATATTCGGCCTTCTTGTGAACTTGTTTTGTTTATTTCTCTTCTTAGGATCTGTAACCATCAACTTGGAGCTATCTTGGAGATTTTTCATGCCATCTTTGGATATTTGAATTATATTACTTGCTTGGAGCCCCCACCATCATTTCATCATCCTTTGCATCAGCCTTGCGTGTTTGCTAGTTGTCTTGGGGATCTGCCTCCGTATCGACCATCATTGTTTCTTCTTCATAGATCTTTTCACATCCATCAAATCCCTTCAAACCCTAAGTCTACCCTCATTCATCATCAATCTAGACCATTTGCAATCAACCCAATGTCCATATGTCCTATTTTCTACCTTATGCCTTTTCTACCCCATGTTTCCAGGCTCCCACAATTGCCTAAGATCTTCCAAACCTTCTATTTTGCACACTTGGTGTTTTAGATCTCATCTTCATTAGACCATTCATCATCAATCTAGCTCGGTTGTTGTCGACACTGGTCTACATCATCCTTGTTCTCTGCATTCTACCTCATATGTGTTCTATTTTTCTACTTCTCCAACCCTCAAATCCCCTATCCCGGAGATCCACTTGTCTAACTACCTTGACCTCACTTTTTGACCTAGTCACCATCATCCAACTCGGTCTCTGTCGACCAGTCTGTATCTATCATTTTCTCATCAAATTTGCATCTTTCTTTCATCCTTTATGTTTCTTTAACATCCCAATATCATATATGGAGCCTCCTCGGGATTTCGAGTCTTTTTCATATCTATTTTCTACACTTTTTTAATCTACTCTCTTGTAGTTATCGTCAACTTTCCCTATCACGGTCTCATGTCACCGTCGACCCCACCATGTTTTATTTTTCTTACCTCATATTTTTCAGCATTTACCTTATCATATCTTCATCTTAGTATCTCTATCATATCTCTGATCTCTATTTTATTTGGTTATCTCGATGCATCCTATTTATCCATCATCTTTTATCAATATTTTATCAAAGTGGGTTGACATCCATCCCTAGGAAGTTATCACTTCTCGGGGTGACTTTGTGACTTTGTCAGGAAACCCACCATCTTATCTATTAATCATTTTTTGTTTAGTTTCTCTTTGTTGTGCAAAGTTTTTAGCTCACCGCGGAGAGGATCTTCACACTGCATCTTCATCATCATCTCATATCAAGAGGTAGACTTAAACTCTCCCATAATTTAATTTATTTCTTGTTTTATTGCCACCATTCCATTAACTTGAAATATGAGCGGGAAAATTCAATAAACATTCTGATGCACCCGATGGGACCCACCCTTTTTCTTTTGTGAGTTCTCTTTTTATGTCTATTTTTTATTTTCCTTTCTATTTCTTTCTTTCTACTAATTCTACGAGATAGAGCCTTCTTGCTTGCGTGTTTTCTAGATCTTTCTTGCTTGGACCAACAATGCGTGTGTTGAAATTGGAAACAAAAGGAAAAAATCATTTACCCAAGTATTCCTCATTTTCTCCTTATTTTCTCTTTTTGCATCATCTCTCTCCCTCCTTTGTATATGTGATCTCATCAAATATAACATTTGGATTTTGGGATCTAAAAAGAACACCTCTCATGTTGTTTTGCTCACATAGTCTAACTAGGAGGTAATATTTTGCATTCACACTTATTCCACACATAACCAAACTCACAAATCAATTAACACATCTGAAACATCTTCTACCAAGTGGAATTATTGGGATTTCATCGCCCAATAAGGAATCCACCACAATGTTCACGCCTTGCAAGATTTTTTTATTATCGGTATATCAACTAAGCACCGACACCCTTATCGTTGCAATGTGTGAAGTGAGGGGGTAGGCCCCAATACCAAACCACGTATCGAGTAATCATCATTGATTTGATCCTCATGTATCTTTAGGTATATTGAGGACATCAACCTAAACAACCTTGAAACCATCCTTATATTGGCCACTTCTTAGGTTCCCTTTGAGCCCCTTTCTTTTCTTTTTCACAACATTCTAAATACACAAGATAATTAACATTTTGATGTTTGATTTTATTTTCATATTAGAAATCAGCATAAGTTATTGTTTGTTGTTTCTTTTCCGTTATCACCAATTCTCAAGCCAAAATTATGGAACAAGAAACCTCATCCATTAACATCCCTACTCCAACAATCTTTCCCAAACAAATTCTGCTCTAGCCATTGTTTCATCTACACCTGTGATCACCACACCTTTGATTTCCCAACCCATTGTTTCTATGATTCCTCTTCACAAGACCCATGTCATCCAAAATAATCCCCATCTTGAGACTAACCCTTTCCTCTATCAGTAGTTTATTCCCTCAAAACTAGCTACACCCCCATGCGTGACTTCCTTAGAAGCCTTTGGACTCCCACTATCCCTCGTGGATGTGTGGAATTTCAAGCACTTCTTGACACTAATCTCATTGCCATTCATGATTGTTTCATCCATAAATCCACCAACCCCCCATTAATGGACCACACCTTCAATAAATTTATGCTTATTACTCACACCCTGAATCTACCCAAGTCCTTACTTTTCAACTTGTCATTTTCTTTCCAAGATCCATAAATGAATTAACAATGGCTCAAAATGAACATGGCCCTCATAAATATTCTACCACAATCCCCAAGCCCATCAATCCACTCAATAGGTGGTCCTTATTCCGCTTGACCTACCTCACATTAACACCATCCCTACATCTTCTATACATGTCACTTCTTCATATATTGTCATCATTAGTGCCCTTACTCACACTCTTCAATAATCCCAACTACTTCTTCCACCGCCCAAGAAACACAATCAAATCTCAAAGTGCCCCTTCTGCATCTCAATTCCATGCAAATTTCATTACCTCACAACCC
Organism: Taxus wallichiana var. yunnanensis; assembly: GCA_018340775.1. NCBI lineage: Eukaryota > Viridiplantae > Streptophyta > Pinopsida > Cupressales > Taxaceae > Taxus > Taxus wallichiana. The sequence goes on along the minus strand of CM031242.1, from coordinate 497,899,034 downwards.
CACCCTTCGAGTCAACTCAAACCCATTAACCTCTACTCTAGAGTTCCTTTCAACATATATTCCCTAATCAACCTATCCAAACATCCCAACCACCCCATATGCATATCGTCATGCCAATCTAATGTAATATCCCCATCTCTCGAAACAATCACAAGCATATCCATCCAATTACATCCCCACCTCTCAACAAAATCCCATCTCCCAACCTATCTAATCAAAAGCGTTCGGTTATCTTCCCCCCTTATCAACCACCTCAGAAACTCCTACTTATCCTCAACAATATCAATCTCATCCATGACCCAACCCGTCCACTTCTTAGAATTCGCACCTCGTTCAAAGAATCAATACCTCATCCTCACACATCTAATGATCCCATGCAAGATTTGCTAAGTAGAATAACAAACCTCGAAGTGTACTACTTTGGGTCCTAAAAGCACTTTCTCTTATGAATAAATATGCAATAAGCCTATCAACCCATCAATTCTCGTAAATCCTTATCCTCTGTGACTGGGAACTCCCCAAATTTTCTAAATTCAATAGTAAGGAGGACCCTCAATAGCACCTTCATGCCTTTAGGAATGCATGTTATCTTATCGACCACGACCAATACCTCATACTTCCTAATGTCCCCATGTCGTGGTTTGACCCACATTGGACTGGTACAATGGCATTCTCTAACATTATCTATTCTCTTTCACTCAACTTGTGTAGCTCTTTTTAGAGAACTTCTCCATCAATATCACGTGCAAAATCACCATTACCAACCTCTATGCCATTAAACAATTTGATGACAAATCAATTGCATATTTTTTTGCTAGGTGGCATGGCATCATCAATTAATTAGCCTTCTCTCTTCCTCAAACCGAGATCATCGAACTCTTCTCCCAATCATGTGCAAAGCATATCTCATCCGCTCTTCAAATCCAATCTTTCCAAAGCTTTGAGGAGGCATTCACCATGGCTTTTAAATTATAATTATGTTCCCTTAAGCAAGACCATGTCAAGCTTCGCTCCAAAGAAACTAAAAACCTAAATCACCAAGTCATCTACCCATAATGACAAATCTAAAAACACATCTAATGCCATCATATTCAAATCCTCTTCTGCATCCACTTCTCATATCAAGCCTCCAAAAGGGTTCCTCAACCCACTCCTAATTATACTCCCCTCGGAGAATCCTATTGTTTTATATTTGATAAACTTATGGATGTGCATCTTATCCAACTTCCCCTATCGACCCATTGACAATTATTGTCCTAAACCCACATGGTATCATGATAACCACTATTGTAACCATCACCAAGTTTGTGGTCACAATATAAAAAAGTGTTGTACTTATCAAATATATAGTGCAACGGCTCATAGACCAAGGGTACTTTCAATTAGACAGTCTTAACACTCCTCTTAACCAACCATTAGATGTCTTCAAGTAACCCTTCCCTAATCATCTGCCAAACAATCAAGCTAATTCCCCTACATCTTAAGTACCTAATGTCCATATGATTAATACTCGAGTCAAGATTCAATAGCATCACCCACGACCATTATCCCTTTATCTACTATACCTACATCTAGTTCGAAACCTATCCCTACGTCTACAATCTCATTTGTACCGCACCCATATTTATTTCTTTATCCACATCTACTATACCTACATCCCCATCTATTACATTCACTAGACATATCTCTATTACACCCACATATATCCTATCAACACTTTTTTCCTTATCTATTTCAACATCTACCATCATGCCTACACCTATATCCACATCTACCATATCTACATCCATCCCCACATCTATCCCAACACCTTCCTATACATATCCAACTATATACATACCTACATCAATATCCAAGTCCATGTCTACATCCATATCACCCCCTTAAAGCCTCTACCAAGCAAACATTCCCCCGATTCACCCACAAATGATGTCCCCACCCCATCCCTTTACTCAACAAGTATAATCATTTCTACACCAACACCTCTAAAATCCACACAATCTATAACCCCTTCTCAACGTATCACTCGTCTTTATCAAATAGCCACCTTCATCTTCAACCCACATATCTACCACTAACTCTACATCCAAAACATCTAATTCTACCCCCAAATATAATCACCCAATTGAAATCGGTGTGACCCTTAGAGGTAAATCCTCACAAAAAAATCTAAGAACCTTGGCATCCCTTTCGATTATTCCGTGAGGATCAATGTTAAGGAATGATGAACATTAGTTTTGTTGATAGACACAAACCAACAAAATACATACAATAATCAAGCACAGATAACTTGGATTTATAATGAAAGACCAGATACCTGAGCTAAAAGAGATGAAAAAAGGATCTAAATCGATCACAAACGTGTTTTATTGCTCTGTACATCAATTGATCTGATGCATTCTGAATTACAAAATAGCCAGGAGGCAAGAACATATACTCTGAATTTTAATGGAAGGCCTAAACTCTCCATGAATTCCTTTCTTTAGAAGGAAAGGGCTGTGAAAACAAAAGAATGTCCAACCCTTTACAATGAGTCTCAGCTGTATTTATAGATTCGATACAGATGGGAGAAAAAGAAAGAAGTGGGAAAAAAAGCTCCAAGCTCAACCACCACTATTTAATGTCTCCCATAAAATATGTTCCAAATCTATCTTGACTGCATCAAATCCTTATTCGGCGCCTCGAAGGAGGAAGAAGCGGCGGAGAGCAGATCGAATCGAATCCGATCTGGTTGTTGAGGCAAGAAGATCCTGCATTAAAGGCCCAAAGATGTTTCTCCATTTTTCACCTACCAGGCCTAAAAAATGATTTTTATCTTTCCATGGCGTAGAGGACGTCGAGATGCTTCCAACGGTGTAAGATTTGCAATATTTTGAGCCCTAAGTCGAAAGATATGCCCCTTCGAAGTTTGTATCGGTCCATACAAATGGGTGGGAAAACAGTTTGAAAAATGGATCTCCTTTTTAATACGGGGCACGTGGCAGCCAGATTAGGGAAAAATCAGGGTTTGTGGGTCATGATTTATCTTTTCCCCCTTTTCCACAAAAAAATGCAAAACTCAAAAAACTCCCGCGGCCCCGATGCTCTGCTTGGACACGTGGCACCCTTTGGTTGGTTGGGAGATGCGCTTCAATTTTTATCTCTGTGTCTTTTGACAAAAGGAAAATTTTCACCTTTTCCTCTGACTCCCCACTTTGACCTTGACTCGGGCTCAAACGTTGACTTTTTCCTTTGGGTGGAGTTGCGGCCCATTTTGTAACTTTTACACCTTTGGAATAACAAGGGGCAAAAAACCAACTTTCCCCCGATGGCCCACTTTAGCATTGCTGCTAGTTTAGGCTTGCCACATGGCACTTCCTCCATTTCCTACCTAATTTCTATATTTTGGTTAAGTCCTTTGCTCGGTGGGTCATATTTCTTGACTTGGGACACATGGTAGTCTGGCGCTCATTTGGAAACCCTCTCTCATTTGATCCTTGAATTAGCATCATTTGGACACTTGGCACTCTCATTCGGTCTTGATCTCCTTGATTGACTATTGGCCATTGACTCTGCCCCTTTTTTAGACTAGACACGTGGAGGCACCATCACTTGAAAGCCCTGATTCAAAATTTTCCTTTGAAGGAGCGTCGAGTTGACACTTGGCAGCCCCCTGCAGGTCTGTGGACTTTTCATGGTCCTTTTATCCTTTTGGACTCTTGGGCCACATGGAGAGCTCACGCTCATTTGGGTCTCCACCTTTGGACTAACTCTTGGAGATGCGCCAAGCTGACACTTGGCGACCTCTGCTTGCACTTTATACTTAGCCAATTTTGGACTCTTTCCTGAATGGTTTTGAGCCCGAAAAAACTTTGAAACTTCACCATTTTTTCCCTTCTTGCTCCTGGTTCCTCTGCAGCCCTTCTTTTCTAACCCTTGTTATTCCATTGTTGAGTCTACCTGCTGACCTATTTACAAGATCTGAATGAGTTTTCTCAGGTTCTTTCTATGCGGGGTCATGGCTGATCCAATATTTTCCAGGGGTGAAATATGGATAACAATTTGGTGACTCACAGGGGTATCTTCCTGCTAGATGAAAAGACCAATTGCCTTGTCATAATCATTGGGCATGGAGTCGAAAACAATGGTCTGATATTGATTCTACCTCTGATTCACAAGCTTGGTTGTTTGCACTCTCGATTTTCATAAGAAATCTCGAAATGAAGGTTTCTGAGAGTAGAAAATTGTTTTGACCCAGGGGCTTCATCTGTCTCTCTGAATGGACATAAGAGCAAAAAAACAACACCACAACTATACAAAATTTGAAATCATACATACTCCAAATAGAACATGCAGAGCATGTAAAGCACTTAGGAGAAAAGCAACCTAAACTACAACAAGACAATGTGCACAAGCACTTAGAGGAAAAGAAATTAACTAATATGTACAAGGTGATAACCTTCCTTCTAGTAGCAATGTTTAAGATAGATTCCATTTACTGGAATCTGCAATTCCTCACCATCCAATGTAGACAATTGGAAAGCATTGCTACTTTTACATCTTGTGACCATGTAGGGGCCACTCCAAATGGCATCAAACTTGGAATGCCTTCTGGTTTTCCCGATCTGCATCCCATTTCAAAACCAGGTCTCCTTCCTGGAAGGTCCTTGTTTTTGCCTTCTTGTCAAAGCATCTCTTGATTGAGGCCTGATCCTTCTCTATTGCTTGGAGTGCATGCTCTCTAGTTTCTTCCAATTCTATCAGCTCCATGCATACCTAGCCTCCATCAGTTCAAATTCAGACATCTCTAGCTGCTTCACGAGCTCCAATGTTGGCAACTCAAGTGATATAGGCAACACTTGCCTCTTTCCCATAGACAAGTTTGAATGGAGAGCTACCTGTAGATCTCTTGGGTGTTATCCTATCAGCCCATAAGGCCGATTTGAGCTTTGTGTGCCAGGTTCTCTGATTTTCATCAAGAGTTCTTCTGATGATCTTTAGCAAGTTCTTGTTTGTGGACTCAGCTTGGCCATTACCTTGAGGGTAATAGTTTGATGAAGTGCTCAAGTAAGTCCCATTCTTAACAGCCCATCCTGTGATCTTGGAACCTATGAATGCCAATGCATTATCTGATATAATGGTGGTTGGCACTCCAAATCTGGTCACTATCCCTTCATAGAAATCTAGTATACTAGACTCATTAGCTTCCTTGAGTGCCACTGCCTCGGTCCACTTGGTGAAATAGTTTGTTGCTGTCAAAATCCATTTGTGGCCTTGGCTCAAATTTGGATTGATGACTCCAATGAAGTCCAATCCCCATTGCATGAAAGGTTGGTCGATTGAAATTGGGTGCAATGGAAGTGTTGTTAACTTTTCTTTGCCTTTGAAGAATGCACAATTCTTACACTTTTTGATCCATGCATAGCAGTCACTAAACACTCTGGGCCAATAATAACCCACCTTCATGATCTTGAGTGTTGTCACCCTTGGAGAAAAATGGCCTCAACTGCTTCAACATGGAATTCTTGTAACACTCTCTCAACTTGATCTGTCTCAATGCATCTCAGCAGAATGCCATTGATGTCTCTTTTGAACAAGACACCATCAATAAGAACATATGGGATGGCCTGTAGTCTAAAATGTCTCCTTTTTGCTTTACTCATCCCATGAGGACACATGCTGTTTGAAGGAAGTGCACCATGTCTTGAGTCCAACAAGGAGTAGGTACATCATTATTTCCTTCCTCTTGATTATCTGTAGAACAAAAACAACCTCCTTTTCACTTGTTTGCTTTGTCTTGTTGACCTGAGGCTAGTTGTTCACACAACCCCTTCCCACGGACCAGCTTAGTGACCTTGATCTCAATGTCATATTCCATGACACAGTGATCCATCTGCACATTTTTTCATTCAGATCCTTGTTTGAGAAGGAATTCTTTAACTCTCCATGGGAGACCAACAATTGGATTTTATTATTTGAAACCAGATGCTTAAACTTCTTTAATCCTCTTATTTATACAGGACTTGCTTTTCGATGAAGGAGTATCTCACTTCATAGTCTTCTAGACCTTGACTGAAGAAAGCAATTGGTTGTTTTGTACCTTCTTTGTTCTGCTGAACTAAGATTGCAGAAATTGTGTCACTTGCCACCAAAGGCATACAATATGAAGTCTTTAGAGAAATCTGGATTCACGAGAGTTGGGGCTTGTGATATAGCTTCTTTGATGGCCTCAAAGCTTGCCTTTCCTTCAGTTATCCACTTGAATGCTAAGCTCTTCTTCAACATCAACGTTATTGGCTTAACAAGGGCAGCAAAGTTTGGTACAAACCTACGGACAAAATTGATTTTTCCCAGGAAGCTTTGAAGAGCTTTCTTGTGGCTTGGCAATGGCAATGCTCTTATTGCTTCAACTCTCTCTAGGTCATTTCCAATCCTTCCTTTGATACAATATGGCCTAGAAGCCTGCCCTCATGGGCCAAGAATATGCATTTTTTAGGGTTCAATGATACCCCAAAACTCCTGCATCTTTGAAACACCTGCCTTAGGTGGAAAAGGTGGTCTTTGCATTTTTGGAAAACACCATAATGTCATCCAGATAGATCAGTACTATTTTGTTGATCATCCTTTGAATGCCATATCCATTTCCCTTTGAAAAGTGGCTCGGCATTGGACAATCCAAATGGCATTTTTCTGTAGGCATAGGTGCCCCATTTGGTGGTGAAAGTTGTTTTGAACTGATCATCTTCTTTCACCATGATCTGGTTGTACCCTGAGTAGCCATCTAGGAGGGAGAATCTCTCTGATCCAGACACCACTTGCAAGATCTGCTCCATTGAAGGGAGTGGGTAGTGATCTTTGAGGAAGCTCTGTTCAAGTCTCGAAAATCTACACACAACCTAATCTCTCCATTTTCTTCCTGACTGGGACCAGGTTTGTAACCCAGCTTGAGTGTTTGATTGGAAATATGATACTTGCCTCTATCAGCTTGTTTAGCTCTTTCTTCATCAGAGGCTCAATGTGTGGATTGACTGGTCTCTACTTTTTCCTAATGGGCTGAGCAGTTGGATCTAGTTCGATTGTGTGTTGTGCTAGCTTTGGATTGAACCCTCTTAGGTCTTCATAGCTCCAAGAAAATACATCTGAAATTCTTGGCAAAGTTGTATGAATTCATACCTTTCTTGCTCGGTGGCCACTTTTCCAATTTGAAGTGTTTTGCCTTCTCCAACTGGGATTGACTCTGAATCTTCTCCTTTGATCTATATGTTAGCCTTCTCTTTTCTAAACTGATCATTAGGATTGAAGATAGACTCCAATGTCACTAAGCCTTTGGGAAGCTTGTTTGTATGCAGCTTGTACTATTTGATTCCCATATTGCTTGCTCTAATCTATTTTGATTTCTAGTTGAGAATTCAACTTCTTCTTGCAAAAATTAATGATCTGTTGATCATTCTCGAACACTGCCAGCATGTGTTGTTATACTGCACTTTGGCCTCACAAACTATATGGATATGTGGTTGTTCTTTGTCTCTTTTGATGTTGTCGACCACATCAAACGTTGCTCCAACTTGCTGCAAGCCTATCAACAGCTTCGTTCTCCTTCCTAGGTATGGACACAATGTTGAAGGCCTCAAATCCTCCATGAGATCCCATACCCTACTCTTGTAGTTCTTGAGCAGGTCATTCTTGACAGCATTAAGTCCTCTGACTTGATTGGAAACCAGTTCACTGTCACCAAACACTTGCAAGTTCTTGATTCCTAGCTTCCTTGCCCAATGAAGACCATGGACCAAAGCCTCATATTCAGTAGTGTTATTTGAGCAGGAAAATTGAAATCTGAAGGCTGAATAATATTTCATACCTTTGGGGACACAATCATAGCTCCTCCTCCAGCTCCTTGTCTACTCCTTGAGCCATCAAAGAACAATTGCCATACCTCATTGTCATCTTTATATTCTAGCTTAATTAGGTCAGGAAGAGGATGATTCTCTTCATGTAGATAGTAGACACCTAGCTCAGATTCTTCCATCTCCTTATAGGGGTCAAAATCATGTCTTTTGTTGGCCCACTCATCGAGAGTCAAGTCAGGATACATCCCACCTTGGTATCTGCTTCAGAGAGTGCTTAGGAGGTCTTCTTGATCAAAAGTTGAGCAGTTGGCATTGATTGGGCTAGGCACATAAGATTCAATATGATAATCAATCAATGGGCTCAGATCTGATTGTGGCCTTTGCCCCATACCTTGTTCTAAAGAGCATATGTGACCAATCAGCAGACAGATAGCCTCCAATTTTGGCAGTGAAGTCCCTGGACAAACACAAAGCAAAATGTGGTGGCAAATCTATGATTGATACGTTCTGCAAAATAGTCACATTGGGGCAGGCATGCAGAGTGAGGCTCAGATCCTTGATGATTCCAATAGTTGTCACTGTTGTCCCATCTAATTGCACTACCCCTCTAGAGATGACTTCATATTGGAGACCCAGTTGATCAAGCTATTTGCTTGGGCATTACAGAACTACTTGCCCCAGAATCAATCATACAATTGTGCACCAATTTGTCTCCAATAATCAATGAAACATAGAATGGAGGAGGTCTCAGGTTCTTACCTTGTTGTTCTCGATGGTTTTCCCCAGGTTGAGTTGTATTGGTAAGCACTTTCTCTTGTTGGTTAGGGGTGTGATTTGAGCTTGACCAATTTTGTATAGCAGTCTGCAATAGATCCCTCTGCCCTGGAATGGCCAGTGACTCCCATAGTGAAATGTTCACACTTGTCCTCTTCATTTGCTCAATGATGTTGAATGAGCTATCCTTTTGTTGCCCCTTCCCAGGCACATTTTTCTCTTGCACATGGGTTGTTACAACCGGTGCTTGAGTAGGTCTGGAAGGTGGCTTGGATTGACTTTGCACATTGGGAGTTGTATTTTGAATGCCAATACCTTGTTGAGTGATGGAGGGTTGAGGATCACCTGAGCTTGGTGAATGTCCTTCTCCAATATTTCTCCTCTTAGACCATGTATTGGCAGCTATACTTTGAGAAGGAGTCTGATTCATTCCACATAAGTCTTCAGCTTGCCAATTGACAAGCATAGTTTCATTTGGGGGTCCCTCTTGTTGAGCTCCTTGCTTGTTGAATTTCTTCGTGGCTAGGTTCTTGTGACACACCAATGGTTTGCACCATCGAGCTAATTTAATGCACCATTGAAGCACATCGACTGATTATGTGGTTGATTACATGGGAAACACCATTCATACTCTTGTGCCATGTTATTATGTGTTGGAACCAATCCCCTTGATGTTGAAACTATGTTTGGGTCATATGACCTGAAAGGTCTAGCAACTTGAGGTTTCCCTTGGTGTTGACTCTGATTTACAGCCTGGGCTGGTGGTCTATTTTGTTGATATGGGGGTCTGGCCTGATACTGAGCCTAGGGCTGATATGGCCTAGAACTCTAAGCTTTGTCTTTTGATGGTTACTAGCTCATTTCCTAGGTTTTGCAGTTGTTTCATCACTTCCTGAAGCTCCTTTGAGGTGTTAGATGATGAAGTGGAGGCTTCAATTGAACTTTGACTCCTGGGGGTGGGTATAGGAGCTAATGTGGGTGTTTGGCTGGTACCTGGGTTTCCTAACTCGGGGTAAAGGGGCATGGATGGCCTAGGGGTAAGTTTTCCAGCCTGAATCAAATGGTTCTCAACTCCTATGGAAAGGCTATAGGCTGCAGGTAAGGTTGTGCCCCCATTGACTGAATCATCAAAGAAATATCAGAATTTAAAGCCCTAAGAAAGTATAAGAAGGCACCTTCATTAGTGGGCTTTACTTGTTGTTGGAATCTGTCCCAGGTCCATTGAAATCTGAGGTTGAAATCCATCAGTTGCTCATTTGGGGCTCTCTTGATTGTTGTCAGTTGCTCCAACAAAGACAAGTTATCACCTTTTTCTCCAAACTGGTTGTGAAGAGTTGTGCACAACTGGTTCCAGTTTTGAATAGAGCTTGCTTCAAGGCTCTGAACCCATTGTGAAGCTTTACCTTTGAGTGAAGAGGCTAGCAACTTGACTGCTGATATCCATCTCATGGATCTCATGGATTATACAGACATTTGCAATATCTTGGACATGGTCACCAGGAGAAGTCTGGTTTTCCCCAGTGAAATATGGGATGCTCTTTAATGCTGCAATCGGGACCAGATTTTGTGCATTCAGGGCGAGTGGGTTGTTGCCAGTGAAGTTGACATAAGGATTTGGTTGAGCCATTCTGATCGGCTTGAGTACCCTTCTTGTTTGAAAGAATGGCCTACTAGGAGGAGGTGTTGATAAGGCTCTATTTGGGGAGATGGAGACCTCTGGGCTCTTCTTCTTTTCCTTCTGTCTGGAGACAAGTGTATGTGTACAAATTGTCCTTCCTCTCTTGTTCTAGACCTTGTTTGTATCCTTCTCATGAACTTGCTTGGACTGCTGAAACTAGTGGATTTGTTTCTTTTGGAGTCACCAGATGTACAATTTTAAAACTTCTTAAAAGTTAGAATCACAACAAGTGCACATCAATCTTACTTGTAATAAGATGGAGACTTCTCTGTCCCACCGGGCATGCCAAAAACTGTTAGTGCAAAATCACAGCACCCCCAAATGAGTTCTATAGATCTGCTTTTCTAAGGCAGAGTCATTTGGTGTGATCCATAACATTGAACTTTCCCCAAGGTGTGGGACCTTGCAAAATGGAAAATCTCTCCAGATTAAAGGTTGGTTCCTATTCCTCTGTTTAGGTGCATACGTGAGAACTTGCAGAGGATCTATCTCTATACCTAATCTAAAATTTTCCAAGGAGACAGGGATAAAAAGGGATATAAGAAATAAGAAATGACTAAACTACAAGGTGATGCACAAAGGAATGATGAACATTAGTTTTGTTGATAGACACAAACCAACAAAATACATACAATAATCAAGCACAGATAACCAGATTTATAATGAAAGACCAGATGCGAGAAAAGAGACAGAAAGGATCTAGAATCGATCACAAATGTGTTTTATTGCTCTGTAGATTGATATAATGCATTACAAAATAGCCAGGAGGCAAGAACATACTTAATTTTAATGGAAGGCCTGAACTCCATGAATTCCTTTGCTAGAAGAAGAAAGGGAGCCTGCAAAACAAAAGAATGTCCAACCCTTTACAATGAGTCTTGAGCCTGTATTTATAGATTCGATCAGAGAGGGAGAAAAAGAAAGAAGTGGGAAAAACTCCAAGCTCAACCACCACTATTTAATGTCTCCCATAAAATTTGTTCCAAATCTTGTCTTGATTGCATCAAATCCTTATTCGGCACCTCGAAGGAGGAAGAAGTGGAGAAAGATCGAATCCGATCTGGTTGTTGAGGCAAGAAGATCCTGCATTAAAGGCTGAAGATGTTTCTCCATTTTTCACCTACCAGGGCCTAAAAAAATGATTTTTATCTTTCCATGGCATAGAGGACATCGAGATGCTTCCAACGGTGTAAGATTTGCAATATTTTGAGCCCTGAGTCAAAGATATGCCCCTTTGAAAGTTTGTATCGAGTCCGTACAAATGGGTGGGAAAATAGTTTGAAAAATGGATCTCCTTTTAATATGGGGCACGTGGCAGCCAGATTAGGGAAAATCAGGTTTGCGGGTCCATGATTTATCTTTTTCCCCCTTTTCACAAAAAAAAAATGCAAAACTCAGAAAACTCCATGGCCCGATGCTCCACTTGGACACGTGGCACCCTTTGGTTGGTTGGGGAGATGCGCTTCAATTTTATCTCTGTGTCTTTTGACAAAAGGAAAATTTTCACCTTTTCCTCTGACTCCCCACTTTGACCTTGACTCGGGCTCAAACGCTTGACTTTTTCCTTTGGGTGGAGTTGCGGCCCATTTTGTAACTTTTACACCTTTGGAATAACAAGGGCAAAAAACCAACTTTCCCCGATGGCCCGCTTTAGCACTGCTAGTTTAGGCTTGCCACGTGGCGCTTCCTCCGTTGCCTACCTAATTTCTATATTTTGGTTAAGTCCTTTGCTCGGTGGGGTCATATTTCTTGACCTAGGACACGTAGTCTGGCGCTCATTTGGAAACCCTCTCTCAATTCGATCCTTGAATTAGTGTCGTTCGGACACTTGGCACTCTCCAGCCCGGTCCTTGCATTGATTTTCAATGGTCCCTTTTACCTTTTGAATTTGGACATGTGGAGGCACGCTCATTTGGCTCACTTGAAAGCCTAATTCAAAATTTTCCTTTGAAGGAGCATCGAGTTGACACTTGGCAGCCCCCGCAGGTCTATGGACTTTTCAAACGGTCCCTTTTATCCTTTTGGACTCTGGGCCACGTGGAGAGCTCGCGCTCATTTGGGTCTCCACCTTTGGACTAACTCTTGGAGATGCTGCCAAGCTGACACTTGGCGACCTCTACTTGCACTTTATACTTAGCCAATTTTGGACTCTTTCTGAATGGTTTTGAAGCCCAAAACTAGGCTTGAAACTTATTCATGTACAAACCGCAATATTTCTAGAAGAATAGAAGAGAACTAGAAAGCCCGAAGAAGATGGGTTGTTGTAGAAGACCTCACCCTCAGAAGAGACCACAAGTGAAGATACTTCGCCTCAGTGAAGGGTTTAATAAAAATGTTTGTAACCATATCGTATGTGACATATCGTTGTAAATCAATGATGTCATTATGGATCAACTCCCAAATGAAATGCATATTTATCTTGAAATGCTTCATCCTCTCGATGTTGAACAAAATTTTAGTAAATTGAGATGGTGCTCATGTTGTGCAGATAGATGAAAGTAGGCCGCGATGGTGAATACCGAACCCTATCAAGAAACTTTGTAACTAAACAACTTTTGTGGCAGCGTTAACTGCTCCTCTGTGTAAACAGATAAAAACTACCTGAGAATGAAAGATAAACAAACAATGCAAACCTTCCAGTAACCTTCAATGCAAACCTCAAATAAGGGTCTCTTGTAAGACCCCTGGAAAATGGATGTCAGAGATGATTGTGGATGCTCTTGAGTGCTTTCCAAATTTTGAATGCAAATGCTACCAACACAGAAAATTCAGTAGAGTTTTTATATATCAGATTCAAGAGGATTTGTAAGGAAGGTAAGCCTGTAATTTATAGAAGCAAAATCGGTTAAAGTTGCTTATACACGGATAAATGAATATGGTAAAAATAGCATTTTGGGAAGTTGCAATAGTGTCGGGGAAATAAATGAATTAATTGCAAAAATTTGCATCTGGAAAGGTGGTTGTATGTGCAATTTAATTACCCCCACCTTTCTAGGATTCTAGAAGTGCAGTTAACTAGGATAAGGATAGGGAGTCCAAGTGGAGTCTAAGTGGAGTCTAGGTGGAGTTTGAGCAAGTGGAAGATGACTAGGATGTGCACACACTTAATTAATTAATTATTTAATTAATAAATAATAATTAATTTAGCTAAAGGGTACTAAGGATACATGGGATTAATTTAATTAATCCAAAGTACAATGTGTATTAATTAATTAATTAATTTAATCAATTAATTGCAAATGGGTGAATAACAGGTGTACTAAAATAATACTGGGAACAAGTGGAAACAGTATCGTCAATGGGGCCCGACTACTAAGCCCTTGAAAAGGTACCCGACTACGTTTATCAAGATTGTATTGAGATGTTGAATGATTCACTTTAATTTTTTTCCAATTATAGGATTTATGTGACAAGTGAATGTTTGTTCGAAAGTTTAAAAAAAAAAAAAAATTGGATTTTTGAAATATTTGATTTTTTTTGGATTTTTGCAAGTTTTGAAATACAAATGCAAACAAAAATGAAGACATTCCATGGCTTAAATAAACCAAGAGGAAAACACAACACGTGCAAATGAAAAAAATATATAAAATAAGCAATAAAAAGAAACCCAATATGAACAAGAAGGAACCACACCAAAGTTATATGTAAACTAGGATGTGAATAAATTTCTTGCAATTGGTCTACAATAAAGGTAAACAAAGTAAAACACAATGACAAACTGAAAGAATAAAAAACATCGTCACAATGTTAACAAACTACAACAATACAATACAACGTGTAAAAATGACGTCTAATGACACTTCGAATGTGTTCCACATTGAAGAACTAGACATATTTGAATGCCCCAAGTGATAGCTTAGCACACAAGAGGATTAGATCGGGGTGAAGAGTGGAGTGATACTTAGATACTCTCAAAAGATACTCTTGTCAGATCCCATTGAAGTTTGATCTGTATTGGATTAAAATGTAAAATCCAAGTGTGCCCCAAGTAAATTTATATTGTGAAAGGGTAAAAGATTTCCTCGAGCATAGATATACACCACGGGCAATAAATATGAGTATGATCTGGAACAATCATGAGGAGCACCATCAAATGGCAAAGTTGTTGAACTGTGTTATCCAGTTGTTGAAAGTTTTTCAAACATTATCTGAATGTTTTGATTGTGACAATTTGAAACTATTTTTGAGTTTTGGACAATTTTATATTGTTTTTGTATTTTTGAAAAAAAAAATTGAAGTTTTGTGAAACATTTTGAAACTTTTTTTTCAGTATAGTACAACTTAGTAAAAGGTACATTACTTGAAAGCATGTACAAATAATTAAAATAATTCCATTCCATTGGCAAAAATGTAGATGATAAAATGATAGGGTGTTTCACTCTGCTCATGTGGCTCCATGTAACTAGGAAGATGTGAGGGCTCATCACCTAGAGCAAAGAAGGACGTGAAAACGAGGCGAATAATGATATTAAATTTGAAGAGAAAGGATGCGATGACACAAGTTGTAACAATGATCTCGTATGAGAAAAATGTAACTCATCTCCACAAGATTATTTGTTGATTACAAGATGATTCTACTTTATAGGTTTTGACTCAACTTAGATTCATTGATGTCCTCACGATTGGAAAAATCCACTTGAAAGATTTAGTGTCTCTTTGTAACATGAGAAATTAGATTACTTCTTGGGATGTTTGTTGATTAAGCACTTTGATTCAAATTTCATAAAGGCTTTATTGGTTAATTGAATTTTGATTTTTGTGAAGGACACCCTACATGTTTCCCCATGCCATCAGTAAAGGAAAGGGCTCAACACTGAAGACAAAATGTAGGTGAGTAAGGGCTTTCTCCATTCCCAGTCTCATACTACCAGTAAGAAGTATGGGCTTATCACCGAAGACTGTGAAGGACGAAAGGTGTATTGATTTTATAATTTTTATATTTTTTTAGATTGATTAAATTTTGCCTTGTATGTTGATAGCGTGCTTGTTGGGAAGGAACATTTTTCCCCCAAGTCTCAACCTCATGTGACTAGTAGGATGTAAGGGTTCAACACCGTAGATTGAGATGGGTGGTCAAAAAGGACTAGGTAAAGAAGTTTAGTGCTTTTTATTAAAGAGAGAGCTTATTTGAAAGGAGGATTTTTCCATCAGTAATCTTTGAGACAAAACCGTAGGTAAAAAGATCTGAAATGGTAAAAACCATAACAAAGATGAGACACACAATGCCCAAGAGGAACAAGGTTAACATGTGTCGTAATAGGTGAAGAAGGCGAGTATATGATAATGGTATGATTAAGGTCTCTATCAATAGATGGAATGCCTAACATTATTTGTACACACTTTTCCATTTTCGATTGGAAAACAATGCTCTAATACTAAGTTTTATTCTCTTTTTATGCTTTTGAAGTTTTATGAATGTTGGAGGAGGAAGGTTTGAAATGTACTTATATATAAAGATGTCTATGTTTATTGAAGTTGAATGGTCTTGAGATACAAGACTTGTGTAGATGAAATGCAATTCAAGAGGGAGAATCAAAAGATTCGAGAAATCACGAAATACGAAACTTGGGCGGATAGAGCCAAGTCAAAGATTAAACCAAACGATTTAATGGGTCTGAACTACTACACTTGGGAGGACAGAATCCAAGTCAAAGGATGTGTGATTAGATAAGTCTTTGATGAGATTGAAAGACATATGTGATGTTAGAAGAAGATTGTCAATGCGGGGAAGATGTTGAGATACATATTCACCTATGAGTGAAAGAGCACGAGGAAAGAAGGATAAATCTCTAGATGTAGACTCAGGGTTCCTTGTAAGCCGTAGAAAGGAAATAGTCAATGTTTCTCCTTCTAGGTTGTGAATTAGTTGATTTGATGAAAGATTTGCAATTAACACTTGAAATGGTTGTACAAGGGCATTCTGGCTATATGTACCTCATAGAATGTGTGCATGTAGATATCTTGACAAGTAGGAATCATCATTGATGAGATTCTTGCAGGATGGATCATGTGAGTTATAATGGACATAGAAGGTTGTGTTGTCGCAAGTGTCCAAGCTTGTTGTGGTTGTATTTTGACAACAAGACTAGAGATGTTAGGCGTAGGAGTTGGAATGGGAAGAATAGAATGAATCTCAATTGTGCTTGATGAAGGACCCTCCTCTATCATGTCAAGTGTTGAAAGAGAGTCTTGAAGCAAATTCAAGTTCTCGTTAGGTGTTAGAAGATTGTTGTCCAAAACAGGTTCAATGTCTTTTTGGACTATAGGAAGAAAATCTGTAGAAGAAATGGATTGGTTTGAAGGGGGAGATATTTGACCTTCGTCGTGATCTCGTGGAATGTCAGTATGAATAGAAGTGGAATAACATTCAAATCTTCATTTGAAGGTGTGGAAGTTGACACATCATCGGTTGTAAGAGCTTCATCGTCAAGATCTACAAATATCTCTCTATCGTTAATTAAGTCTTGGACATAGTTCTTAAAATGTGTACATTTATCGGTTGAGTGGCCATCAATGTGATGAAAGTCACAATATGCATGAGGTTTGTACCAATATGGCTTAGGTTCTCCTTCAATCCAAGGTCTTGTAAGGGGATATTTTATCATCCCAACCTCTTTGAGTTGATGAAAGACACTAGAGAGACTTTTTCCAAGGGGTGTAAACTTACGTTTAACTTTACGTGGCATAGTTTCTTGGCTAGGTTGTATGATTGGATTTTTTATTGATTGGTCATGTATGTTGGGCATATTGTGATTATCTGTGACACTAAAGTAGTGATGACATTGCGGTTGTGGTTGATGTACCAAGATTCATCATGAGAAGTTCTAGTATGGTGATTATTGTGAGTGAGGTTGAAAGAAAAATGTTTGACAAACTTATCTAAGAGGTCTGCAAAGGTGGTGATAGATCCCTTTGGAAGGTGTAAGAACCAATCCAAATCTTGTCCTCCTAGAATTCTAGGAAAAAGGCATAAGAGAAAGCTATCATTATATGCCACTTCGTGGCATGCTATGGAAAATTCTTTGATATGTTGTCTCGGATCAGTTTTTCCCTTGTATTTATCAAATTTGGGCATCTCAAAATACTATGGAAAGGGTATGTGTAAGATGTCCATATTAAAGGGTATGGACACAATTCATCAAAATTGAATTGTTTGCATTGTTTTTGTAAACCTGCAATGGTGTCTTTCATCATTTGCATTCTTGGGCAAAGGATGAATTGTATAAATCCACCATTGTAATGAAAAATTAGAGAGAGTGAAGAAAGGTACAATGAATAATGCAACCCTTAGCAAAGTGAATGCTAAGATGGAAGTGATGAAAATGTTTGAAAAGCTTAACCCTTAGCAAAGTGAAAGCAACGATGGAAGAGAGGTGTGTGAATAAATTTGGTATCCCTTAACAAAGTAAATGTTGAAATGGGAAAGATGTGTGGAAGATATGAACGATGCAACCCTTAACAAAGTGAATGTCAAGATGGAAGTGTGCAAAAATGTTTGAAAAACTTGACCTTGACAAAGTGAATGCCAAGATGGAAGAGAGGGAAGAATATGGAAAATTTTTGACTCGTAGAAAAATGAGTGCTAAGAGGGAAGAAGCAAAAAAAAAAGGTTAATCAAGTGCTCGTCTCTTAACAAAATGATAGTAAAGAGAAAAAGGGATGACAAGAAGTTAGATGTGCTCTATTTCATAACAAAAATGAGTGTTAAAGGAAGAGATACTTAACAAGGTGGACGCATGATCAAATCGTAATCAAAATGAATGATAAGAGTGATGAAGAAATGTAAAAATGGTTAACTCCTAACACGGTAAGTGTTAAGAGAAATGGAAAAGGGGGAAAAGTGAAATGTGCTCGACACTTAACAAAATGAATGATGTTAAGGTGGAAGATAGACTAAAGTGTTAGTTTAGATGATTCTTAACAAAGTGAGTGTTAAGAAATATGAAGAGGTTTGAAATGATTTTATTGTGTGCATGTATACTTTGCTTAATGCTAAATCAAATGAAGCAAGAACTACCACCTAAAATAGTTCTACAATTTAGCTAAAACAAAGCATAAACACCATCATGATAAGAATTAAACAAGGGTTAGATGCTAGCATTTATCAATACAAACTTTGAAACTAACAATGCTAAATATCTAAACTCCTCTATTCTCTAACAACAAATAAATGAATGGACCTAAGTAAGCTCCATGGCTATCAAAATAGTTGTCCTTAATGCTCCAAGAACCTAGGAATGGGGGCTAATCAAAGTTGGGCTACAAGACCCTTTTGACACCTCCCATATGACCCAAGCACTTTAAGAAAGAGGCTTAACTCTTCAAGATGATGAACTCTCAAAAGGGCAAGGTGCAAGCTCTTAGTCTCTTTGCTATATGCTTTGCATTTGCTCTCTTAGAAAGTTTAGGTGTAAGTAAAAAGGTAGGTGGAGGGCTCTTTATATAGCCCAAAGGATAAAGGATTCAACACATTCTCATGAATGTGGGATAAAGGTAAAACATGATTAGGAATGGATAAGGTTGCTTTATTAAAGGTAACCTTACTTTAGAAGGGTTTAATACATGTTTAGCAAGTCATGGGAGTTGGGGGGTATTTTAATTAATCAAAGGTGATTAATTAATAGGTAGGTGTAAGCTTATAGAAGCCAATTAGAGGAATATTAGTGTGATTTAGGCTATTAGAAGGGGATTAAATCAATTAAATATTGATTTATTGGTTAAATGGAAGGGAAAGCTAATTAATTAATAATAATTAATTAGTCTAGGTAGAAGGGGTGATTTATTAACGGAAGGTCGTTAATTAGGGTATTTGTTGGATAGGCAACTTAATTAATTAGCTTAGTGTAATTAATTAATGATGATATGAGGGAAAATGAGTGCCTTTGACGATATGTCGTTGATTTGCGAGAAAGGGGATAATTAGCACAATTTAAGTATTTAAATTGCTTGGGCGTAATTATAGGTGTCTACATTTGCCCCTCTTTGGGGTGGCATAAGTGATGCCACTTCAAAGATAGTAGAAAAAGAGATTTTGAAGAGATGGAAGAAAAATTAGTAGGAGGGAGAGATGCCCTCGAGTGTCGATGGGGTGATAGAAGAACTCGATCGACGATCGAAAAAGGTGAGAAGTAGGCAGAAGAATGGGGACGAGGGGATGCCCTGAGGAGAGGGAGAATTAGGGTGAAAGGGATGGTGCGAGAAGAAATATGGATGAGGGGAGAGAAGAGCTTAACCTCTAGCCGCTTATTTGTTTGGAACAATTTGATGTCATCATATTGCCATAGAACTACGTCATCGGTCCTTATGAAAATATAAGCATACGACAAAGGTAGAATGACATGAAAAGCCATACTATGAACAATTGTCCATTGCTGAAAAGTACCAACTCCACGCAACATACAATAATGCAATGCAATACGAGAAGGAAACAAGCTCATATAACAGGAAAACAAGTACGAACGCACATATCTAACCCAACAACGGTCAAGACGGTTGTACAAATGTTTTGTTATCGATCTTGCAAAAGAGATCCACAAGTTCGTGATTGGACACAAGGGTTAAAAATGATGCCCTGCAAGGATACATGCAAGGGAAATGAAAATGGACACGGGGTCCATGAAAAGCATTTGTGCGCAACGAAATGAAGACTGACAGCAACCAAAAGTGCCCCGTAGTACGTGCATTTGAAGCAAGCAGCTAGCTTTTGTGAATGGTTGTGAATCCAGTGATCCGCGAGTCGTATTAATCGGGGAAGATGTGAGACAAACCAACAGGATATGGAGAAAATACCATGCGCAAGACACAAGTTTCAGCCGTAAGAAGCAAGTTACCATTTTGTAGGGTGTTTTACTTTTTAGGAATTTTTTGAAAAATTTTGCCTTGTTTTTAGATTTTTTTGATATATATATATATTGTTTTTGTTGTTTTCTCGAAACAATGTTCTATTGTTTTTGTGTTTTTCTCGAAACAATGTTCTATTGTTTTTGTGTTGTCTGAAACAATTTTCTATTGTTTTTGTGTTTTGTGAAACAATTTTCTATTGTTTTTGTGTTTTTCACGAAACAATGTTCTATTGTTTTTGTGTTGTCTGAAACAATTTTCTATTGTTTTTGTGTTTTGTGAAACAATTTTCTATTGTTTTTGTGTTTTGTGAAACAATTTTCTATTGTTTTTGTGTTTTTAACAATTTTCTATTGTTTTTGTGTTTTTAACGAAACAATGTTCTATTGTTTTTGTGTTGTCTGAAACAATTTTCTATTGTTTTTATGTTTTCTCAAAACAATGTTCTATTGTTTTTGTGTTTTGTGAAACAATTTTCTATTGTTTTTGTGTTTTGTGAAACAATTTTATATTGTTTTTGTGTTTTTTGAAACAATTTTCTATTGTTTTTGTGTTTTTCTCAAACAATGTTCTATTGTTTTTGTGTTGTGCAAACAATTTTCTATTGGTTTTGTGTTTGGTGAAACAATTTTCTATTGTTTTTATGTTTTGTGAAACAATTTTTATTTGTTTTGTGTTTTTAATATTTTCTTTCAAAGCTATGTGCGAGTAACCAAGAAAGCATGGATGCCCCAGCGTTAGGTGGGAATATACAAGGCGAAGCCATGCGCGCTTATAAACAAGAAGGTGAAGTCGTTGAGTTGCCCCAGCAGTAAGATGGGAAATAATGAAAGACCACGTCCCTTATAGACGAATAGAAGAAGGCAAAGCCGGATCGAGGTGGACTAGATGGTGTGCACAAGGAAACTCGAAGGCAGAACCAGGTCCAAGACAAAGACAACTACCCTTCTAATACAGAATGCTTGTGAACAACAAATCCTCCCGAGGCGCCGGAAACCGGTTTTCACCCAAGGACTTGTCCAAAGTGCCACAATTGCGTGGTTTTCACTAGTGGATGACCTGTTTTCTCTTTTTTTTTTTTTTTTTTTTTTTTTTTTTTTATTTTTTTTTTTATGATTTTTATGACTTTCTTGTGCCATGTTTAGGCATAAAACCTCTTAAGATGCATGGCATTCATGGGCTCCCGGAGCTCATCACCATTGGGGTGAGCTAACTTGTATGCCCCTGTGCCATACTTGGCAACTATGACATAGGGTCCTAACCAGTGTGGTTCGAACTTCCCTTTCTTTTCTTGCTCTACTCTGGTGTTGAACTGGTTCTCCTTCATAACTAAATCACCCACCTCAAACTGGTGAGGGATGATTCTCTTGTTGTAGTTGCGGGAGATTCTATGTTGATATACTTTTAGGTGATTAAGAGCGCGAATGCGCCTCTCATCCAGGAGCTCTAACTCAGCCAATCTTGCCACTCGGTAATCTTCATCCTTATCCAAATAGTCCCGAAGAGAAATTCGCAGGGATGGGAGTTCAATCTCTAAAGGGATGATAGATTCTGTCCCGAACACAAGGGAATATGGCGTCGCACCCGTAGGAGTGCGAATTGATGTTCGGTAGGCCCAGAGGGCTAGGTGGATTTGTAGGTGCCAGGCCACGCCAGTTTTCTTAACCATCTTCTCCATTATCCTTACCAAAGTCTTGTTTGTTGCCTCAACTTGTCCATTACCCTGAGGGTAATATGGCGTGGACCATTTCAATCTGATTTGGAACCGTTGGCAAAGACCTTTCACAGTTTTGTTCTTAAATGACTTCCCATTATCTCGTAATGATAATTTGCGCAGGATACCATATTGGCAAATAATGTGATTCATGATGAATTTAGAAATCTATGCTCCTGTGACATAGGTTAAAGGGACAGCCTCCACCCATTTTGTAAAGTATTTTGTAGCTGTGATGATATGTGTATGACCATCGATGAGGTAGGAGTAAGCTTCCTATTAGATCAAGTCCCCACTTGGAGAATGGCCACGGGTAGTGATTGGTTGCAGAATGGTTTGTGATGGAGCATGGATGAAATTTCCATACTTTTGGCATAGCACACATTTTCTAACATAATTACAACAATCTGGCCTATGGTGGGCCAATAGTAACCTACTCTTAACAGTTTCTTAGCCAAGACCATTCCGTTTGTATGTGCTCCGCATACTCCTTCGTGTACTTCTTTAATTGCCTGGATTGACTCCGGCACATCCAGACAACGTAATAGATTCCCATCGTAGCCACGACGATAAAGTGTACCTCCTAACAGGGTGTAACGGCTATCTGGCGAATTAGGCTCTGCTTTTCAGAGCGGGAGATTTCGGGAGGGAATGTATTGTCCTTAAGATAGGTGAAAATGGGTTCATACCATGGTGAATGGGGACCAACAACCTCACAAGCCAAGCAAGATTCTGGCATGTCATACGCGGGCTGGCGTAGATTTTCTACGAAGAATGGCATATCATTGTTCCCTGGCAGAATACGAAGCATAGATCCCACTGTTGCCATAGCATCTGCCGATCTATTCTGCGCTCTTGGGATTTGCTCAAAGGTAATGCGCACAAAATACTCCTTCAGAGTTTCCACCAACTTCTTATAAGGTATGAGCTTGTCATCCTTAACTTTATACTCATCATTAACCTGTTTGATGATTAGCTGTGAATCACCTACAACCTTCACATGTTGAATATTCCACTTGATGGCTAGCTTCATCCCTACAATGAGTGCTTCATATTCCGCAATGTTGTTCGTGCAAGGGAAGGCCAGGCGGAAAGCCTGTGGTATAGGATCACCTGAAGGAGTAATAAGGACCACTCCTGCACCTGAACCATGAAACGTAAAAGATCCATCAAAATGTATCTGCCATACTTGGCTGATTCTTTAATGTAGAGCAAAGATGCATCCTCGCGATCTAGACTCGAGGTTCTGCATTAGCTTGCAAAGGTGCTTCCGCTAGGCTGAGTCACAAGTACTTGTCCTTTAATTGATTTTTTATGGACAAATTCTATATCAAACTCACTGAGTAGAATGATCCAATTAGCCATTCTACCTATGAGGGCGGGTTTGGACAACAAATACTTGAGTGGGTCGACCTTGGATATGAGCTTGGTCTTAGTATTTAGCAGGTAATGGCAAAGTTTCTGAAAGGTAAAAACAACGGCCAAGCAAGCCTTCTCAATCTGAGGATAATTACGTCATAGGCAATGAGGGTGCGACTCGGATAGTACATTACTTCCTCTTTATGGTTAAGGTCATATTGG
Organism: Taxus wallichiana var. yunnanensis; assembly: GCA_018340775.1. Classification (NCBI taxonomy): domain Eukaryota; kingdom Viridiplantae; phylum Streptophyta; class Pinopsida; order Cupressales; family Taxaceae; genus Taxus; species Taxus wallichiana. The sequence continues at coordinate 497,875,621 of CM031242.1, read as the reverse complement.
GCGGCAGTTGAACCAATAGCATATATCGTGAGCGAAATATAGAGCAAAAGCTGTTCTCCCCTGCAGTGGGAGGCATGAGGACAGTGGATTAGCTGTCATGTTTAAGCAAAGCAAAGGCTTGTTGTTGCTCGGGTCCCCAAATGAAAGTGATGTCCTTCTTCAAGAAATGAGTGAATGAGTGACATTTATCTGTAATTTGGGAGATAAAGCGACGAATGGCTTGAATTTTCCTTACGCAAGCTACGCATTGCTTGATATTCTCAAGTGGAGGCATTTCTGTGATGGCAGATACTTTAGCAGGGTCTACCTCAATACCTCGTCTTGACACGATGAAGCCTAATAGTTTCCCAGATAGCACACCAAAGACACACTTCTTTGGATTTAGCCTGAACTTTGTATTCACGTAGGCGTTCAAAGATACGCCGCAAAAATGATAGGATGTTCCTCTCTTGTTTTGGACTTTCCCAGGATGTCGTCTACATAGTCTTCCATGATGTCATGAATCATATCATGAAATATTACTATCATGGCCCACTGATAAGTTGCTCCCGCATTCTTAAGGCCGAATGGCATCACCTGATAATAGAAGGTGCCCCAAGGAGTTGTGAAAGTTGTTTTGTGTTGGTCTTCCTCAGCGATCTTAATTTGATTATAACCCGAAAAGCCATCCATAAGTGATAGCATTTCATACCCTGCGGTTGAGTCAACAATCATGTCAATGTTGGGCAACGGAAAGTCATCTTTAGGGAAAGCTTTATTGATGTCCCTAAAATCTGTGCAAATTCGGATACCAATAGGTTTCTTCTGAGGCCAGAACAATGTTCGATATCCATTCAGAATAATCAATTGGCCTGATGAATCCTGCTGCAAGCAACCTTTCCAACTCTTCTTTAACTAACAAGGCCACTCTTGGGTGCATCTTTGGCTTACTTCGCTTGATAGGCTTAGCATTTGCGTGCACTGACCAAGTTATGCACGACCAAAGTTGGATCTAAGCTGGGCATGTCTTTGTAAGACCATGCGAACACATCAATAAACTCTCGCAGTAGCATAGTGAACGTCTTTTGTTCTTCAGGTCGAGAGTGATGCTCCCAATTTTACTATCTTGGGATCTTCTTCGGTACAATATCGACATCAATGGTTTCTTCAACTAACAATTTTGATAAATCCTCCATACGCATGGGATCGGGAGGTAGGTTGAGATCTTCATCCAAGGATGTCTCTACGAGATTTTCATCCTCGGGCGTGGTCACTTTGTTTGTCCTTTGATTTTCTTATTTGTTTGTCCCAATGCCTTAAAGAGGTTTCACTGTGTGACTTGGACTTTGATTTTTGCCGAGGCTTTTCTTTTAGAACTCTTGCCCTCACTTTTCTTTAAATTTTGCACTGACCACAAGTTCACCTCCTCACTAAGTAGCAGCAGGTATCTAAGTCGATAAAGAAACCCTTCTTGTGATCTCCAATGGGAATCAGTATCCCTTATGCCCATGAACTCTGCAATAGCCTCGTCATTCTCGAATAAATCTAGTGGCATGTGACGCTGTTGGTCCCATTCAACAAGGGAGGGGTATACTGAGGTCAAGGGTTGGTTCATTGGGGGTGATGGTTAGGACAAAGATTATTCATGAAAAGGTTCGTGGAGGCCGATCCTCATATGGCTACAATAGGAATCCGTATCGTCCTGCAGATAATGGAGCTATCCTCATGCTCGTAACAAGTCGCATCTTGATCGTTGGGGTGTGCTCCATAAGGGTGAATCCCAATGCCATATCTTCTGTTTTGAAATGTGGAAGAGGGACTAGTTCTCTTTGTCCTTGTTCATTCCTCCCACATCCTAGGCCTTTGAGCTCCATGGAGTACATCATTACTGCTAGATTTTTCATATTCGGGGTTTGATAACAAGATGGTGAGTGTCCTCAAGAACCCAAGTAAAAGGTGGATCAAGTAATTTTTCCTCGCCTAACAAGCCTCCGTGCAGAACGACCCAATAAGTATGTTCCTCTCTAGGTCTCCAAGTGGTAGTTGGGTCAACCTCTGGTCTTGGGCGATAAGGAGAGGTCGAAACCAAGAGCGCTTGTTGTACATTATACTCCCCATAGCCATATTCTAGAATTTTCATCTCCCATGAATTAAATGGAGATGTTGAAGTAGATGCCCCATGAGTGCAAGAACTAAGAGAATTTAAATCTACTCGAGATTCCATGGCCTCAGAATGAAGAGGGACAACTATATCTATGGAGGGACATGCGTATGTACCCTTTCGTGTAAAGCTATTAAGAGATCTACAATGAGCAAAGGGCTCTGAGTCTCCTGGTATTGTTATTGTATGTCCCTCATGCTTCACTTGATGCATTGATGAAATGTTGATAGCACCGCTTGCATGGCATGGATCCATGGTCGACTAGAAGCATATTATACGGAAGTTCCAAGTCTAAGACGTGAAACTTTGTCGATGGCAAGTGGGGCCCACCTCCATTGGCGCGTAATGGTGCCTACCGATTCTCTTTCCGCGTTGTCATGTGCAAGTGATAGTGATGATATGGGACTCAAGATCTTCTTAGTATGTCCCAATTGTTTGACTAATTTAAGCGTGCAAGATGTTCAATCTAGATCCATTATCCACAAGCACCCGTTTGATTTTCCTGCGGGTAACAACTACCTCAATGTATAAGGAAGATTATGTGTAGGATTCTCATGGTAGGGACCTCCCATGGTTGAAAGTGAGATGCTCACCGGGTGCAATATTTGCCACCGTGGCTTGAAGGTACGCAGGATCGACTTCTAAAAGCACTCCCGGCCCCTCGAAGAGTTTGATACAAAATGTCCTTATGCACATTGATATCTTGAGAAGATCTAAGATCGAGATCTGTAGCAGTGTCTTCTCAAGTTGTTCTAAAAGGTTATATTTACTCGACTTTGTGGGGTCAGTGCGAGAGAGGGTTACGGAATCACGAGGCGCACGCCTTGTTACAATAGCCTCCTTTCCCTCGATCCGGATGGTATTGACACGGTCAGCAGGGAGCGAATACATCCGATAAGTGAATCGTAATGATTGTTATCTCTCTTGGTATACAAGTAATTTGTGGCTTTATAGGTTTGGGATGACTCTCCCGATCCGGTTTTACCTTTTCCGACTTATCATGCTTGGGGAATGGTTCTTATAAATCCCCATTTTCTCATTAGGTGTTTTTTGCATGTGGCTAGGGTTATCCAACTCTATCTCCCCCCGTTGTCAATGAGGTCTTGAATATAGTGGCGAAGTCGCAAACATTTGTCTGCTTTTATGACCTTTAACGCGATGCATTTCACAAAGTATTCATGCTCCTTATACCATGAAGGTTTAGGAGTGTTGTCATCAAACGGGTTGCGTTGTGGATAGGTCATCATGTGGGCCGCATCCAACTATTTTTAGTATGACAGCATACAATGGTTCATTAAGGAGGTGAATGTTCATCACTTTAGTGGTGGTTGAATTGGAGCCTTGGTCGATTTAAAGGTTGACTAGTTTGGACCGTTTGAACACGTTTGGAATCGGTGATTCCGTCTCCCACCACGTTTTTGTTTTTGTTAAAGATATTTGGCTTTTCAGCGGGTTTGACACTTTGGTTTTCTTTAGATTGGGTTTTGAGGGTACCTTTGGCAATGAGATCCTTTTCTATTTGAATCCCTTTCTCGATAACCTCCTCAAGGTGCTATGGACACAATGCATTTGGAGGTGGAAAGCTATATGCGGGTTGAGATTAGGGATGAAAATGATCTGACTACCGCTTCTGGAAAGCGCAAGGAAGTGACTAGCTATCCTCTCCATCGTTGGAGGAAGTCATGGCGAAGGTCTCATTTGGGCGTTGTTTTGTGCCACACACAAAGTACGCCATGGTGACGTCACTCTCTATGTTATATGAGAAATGGCGCACGAATCTTTCCGCCAATGCAAGGCTAGGTGAAATTGATCCTCGTGGCAAGCGCGCGTAAACCATTCTAATGCTTGACCTCCGAGACTCTTAGGAAAAATTCGATGAGATAATTATCACTATAAGACACCTCTTGACATGCCATGTAGAAATCTTTAACATGATCCCTTGGGTCTCCTTTCCTTTGTATTCGTCGAACTTTGGCATATCAAATTTCTTTGGAAAGGGTTGAAGGGTCATTGTCTTGTCAAAAGGATAGGGGCATAGTTCTTCGTATTGGTATTTCCTAATACTCCCTATATTGCTTTCTTGTATGCTCACAAGCGTTGCTTTCATAGATTGTACTTCTTGTGTGAGTAATTGTTCTTTAGTGGGAGAAACAGGGATGTGTACATGATGATACCCTGTGTCTTCTTCTCCTTGGTTTTCTCGATGGAGTTCGTGGATCCTAAACTTAGGCTTTGACTTTTGAACGTTCTTGTTTGTGTCTTTCTATACTTGGAAAGTAAGCAAAGCTAGTTGTCGGCTTAAGTTACTGAGTTGTTGTTGGATTGTGACTTGGTTTGTGTCTTCTTCTTCTAAAGGTTCCTCCTCTTCGTATTGTGGAGGTTCTTCCCCTGTCTCATGTTCTATCTTGTTTCTTCTGTGCACTTTGATGAGGGGGTATTCTATGCCCTACCACTTTATCATTTTCTCGTAAGAAGTGGAAGCATGTCCGCCTGTTAAAATATCTTCCATATTGATAAGGGTGTTCCTCCTTAGTAGTGTCATTTGTTTGTAGTATTGGTTCCTTCTCGATGGGCAATTTGGTCCCCTAATTCCATGACCCGTGCAAAACTCTATCTTTGTTTCTAAGGAAAAACTCATCTAGTAGAGTGGGGTCAAAATCAAAGTCCTGTGTATGGTGATTCTAATTCATTTCCACTATGATCGACCATCTCTTCTCGCTTTCCTTTTCTGCAGAAAATAGTGGTCCTGGATCGTGTCCGATAAATGGGTTTTGACCACTTGTACATTAGGAGGTTTCCCAAGTCAGCTTGGGCTATTGTTCCTCATATGTTTGTTTTTTAACCCTAGACGCGTCTTGGGAGCCATATTTCGTGATAAATTTCACTAAGGTAAGTTATAGATTTGTTCAAAATTCAATGTCTACCCCTAAGTGAAACACAAGATGTACGTGTTAAGAGTAAATTAACAGTGTGAGAATACCAATGTGATAGAGTGATAAAGTCACCAATGAAACAATCGTTTGGTACCAAAACCTAATCAAATGAAATACTTCCTAGACTACGCTTTCAAAGTAATTTGTGATACAGGATGATGAACAAGATGTCTCTCCACTTATGCCAAGTTTAAAGGAATGAACAAGACGTAAGTAAATACATGAAGTTAAATGTGATCTCCCAATCAAGATATACGATGAGCAAGCTCAAGTCTGATTAAGACCTATATCTCAAAAAGTGTCAATTACGATTTGCGAATGACACAACAATATCACCAAGATATGTTAACCCACTTTGCAAGAAAGTGGAGTATTGATATCGAGGTGTTATTGATATAACACGCACAAATGGTAGTTCCTAACACCTTTTGAAATCGAGGTAATAATAAAACTAAAAAAAAGCTCAAAGTATAGCTAGGAATAGTTA
>CM031242.1:495984171-496066209 GCA_018340775.1 Taxus wallichiana var. yunnanensis | reverse complement strand
AAATATATTGCCTAACTTTAGGCAATTTTTATGATCTTGGTTCATCTACAAAGGTTATCAATTGGGTTCAAATAGATTTAAACCTTTATTTTTAGAGTACGTACTATAATGAATGATATTTAGAAAGTTATAAAGCATAATAGTACATAGCAATAAAACTAAAAATGTAAAACCCTAAGCAACTGAAGGGAAAGATGAATTTATCTAATTCAATGAATACTTTGAGTGATTTGACTCGAGTATTTGCCATATCTAGATAGGAAAATGTCAAGTAGATTCGATGAGTAGTTTTAAACCCTAGAAATGCATGTGGATAGAAGTTCATATAGATGGTATTGTGAGAACCTCTGCACTAGTGATTCGATTAGGTGCTCTCTTTGTCTCGCACAAATGTCTGTGTCTGGTCTTTCTCAGTCAAGGATATTCACTGCTGATCATCTTCGCCACTCTAGTTTCGGGCTGTAATGTCACTTAGTTTGACTCTAGAATTCTGTAAAATAGATGAGTACCTTTCACATTCCTATAAACCATAATTTCAAATCTAATAAAAATGTGAATGGGAGTCAAATCGACCCCAACTCAGTAACCTAAAGAGTTAAGTTAGCAACTGAGTGATGGTACTGATATCTCAAACACCATGTAGTCCTCCCATGTTTGTGTGTAATGATGCCCTAGGTTTCCCTTGTGCAATTTTTTACAATGATAGCGGAAGAGTAGATGTAGATTGTACTGAAGTATGCAAGATGTGTGTATGGAATAATGAACTCCTCCATGCCGTGGATATGAGATTGATTCAACCCTTTTCCCTTCTATGGATGTACTAGATGTATGCCTTTTGTAAATGCCTTGGGCCTCTTGATGCATGCTTAGGTGATGATAGATAATGCTTATAGTGTGTTGGCTCCCTTATTTGAGAGCAATAACTAAGTATATACATGATTTCCTTGTTTGATTTCAGTAATTGAAAACTAAAAAGGCCAACCCAAATTTTTAAAAGGTGGCCAAGTAATATAAAAGAAACCCAAAAGAGTAACAAGAAGATAAAGAAGGTCGTAGGCACCCGTGATGGGACATGATCACTTGGTGCTTCTTTCCTAGCTGGTCACGCAAGTGTCTAAGGTCATTAAAGATAAATCAATTAAGTGCTACCATAAATTTATGGAGGCATGATGTAAGCCTATAAGATGCTCGTAACAAATACTAAAGTGTAAGAGCTAAATCAACCAAAAGGCCAAAAGGAGTTTATCAACCACTGGTTTTTATTTCTTAGAATCATGTATACATAAGTATGCTTTAAGATCTAGAAATATACCCACATGCATAGATTTTATATCCGCAGTCATGCGAATGTATTATTATTACTCCCAACATATCAGAGGGCTTCTGGAATTGAGTGAAGTGGAGGTGTGAGTAGATAAATATGATTAATTTTAAATAACTAATTTAATTAATTAATAACATATGGAGATAATTAATCGCTTAAACAAGAAGTAAATGTTTAATTATATCAGCTAAAGTGTATATAGAAATTAATTTAATTAATTCCAAATACATGATAGAATTCAATTATTTAATTCTAAATGGGTGGAGGTATGTAAGCTAGAATCAATTTAATTAATTCTAAAGGGGGATAAGAATTTGACTAAAGTAATAGAATTGATTTAATTCTAAAAGGGTCTATTCGAGCAACATAGAATTAATTTAATTAAGCCTCTTACCAGACAAACTTAGGTATGTAATTATAGGGAGCTCATATATGACTCCTTTAAAGTATTATTATGAAATAATAACATTTCTAAAGATAATAGACATATGTAGATCTGTAAGAGGAAGATAAAGAAATCAAGGTAGATGTTCGGATTTACCGCAAAGTTGAAGCACTCCCTTTGGATGCCCCCACAAGGTAGTAAAGGTAGAATTCCCCCTGCTTCGGGTGGGTGTGAAGTGGATGAACAAAGTGTGGACAACCGCGCTTGATAAGACAGCATAGGTAGGAGTCAATAAGAATGGGAGGAATTGTGATCATAACATGAGCATCATTGAGACTCTGAGGTAACTAATAAGAAGTTAAAGTCCATCCTCTTGAAAAATGTTATGAGAAATAAGTGCGGCTGCATTTATTGCTCATTTCTGGCCTTTGGGCCTATAGAACGTCGAGGGGGCAACCCCATATTCCTTAGTATTTAGTTCGAAAGTGGTTTTACTACTTGAAGTTGAGATACCCAGTCTCTAGATATCATTACAAGGAATCTTAGGAGAAGAAGGATGTCAGCTGAAGTATGGCTTCATTGAAAGTATAAACCCTCGACGAAAGCTCAACTTTAGAGGTGAGGCACCGTAATGTGTGTTTCACACTAACCAAATGTGGCTGAAATACACATAAGAAGAGTTTATGAACGTGAAATATTCATTGAGATCTAGTATCGAGTTAGAATGCTTCAGACATAGATAAGAAACCGAATGTAAGGAAGGAAATTAAGTGCTCTATGGTGGTAAGTGGGCACATCTCGATTCATAGAGGACTGGCTGATAATGGGTGGGCATAATACACTATGTACATTATAGGGTAAAGAATTTGGCAAATCCATCAACTAAGCTTCACTTGAAACATTATTACATGATCCATCCGTATTTTCACACTGTATACTATTGCACTGTGTTCGTATTTCATCTCGCTTAGATCACTTTGTAAATTCTTAATTGCTGAGAACATAGAATCTTTCAAGAAAATTTTAAAACTTCAAAATATTTGGCAAAGCATTCAATCACATTTCTTCAAATATCCACAATATTATCACCAATATTTCTAAATCATTTCATCGGTTCAACACGATAATACATAATTTTGACACTAATCCTACCAAGGCTCCGTATACTGTCTCGCACTCATAGTTTTCTTCCAGCATAGGTGTCTTTTCCCATAGTTTATTCTAGAAGCTTCTTGGTGTCATATCTCTCCTAGAAAAACCTCTTTGGTAGAAAAAGCATTCTAAACATTTTTACCCGGATCACTTGTTCACCTATCTCACCTTCAAGTGTTGAGCCCTCGCATCTTACTATTGGTATGATAGTTTGACGAGACTAGGGGAAAGTTATCCCTCCCAAAATCACAACTCAAAGTTAGAAAAAAATAAATGATATAAGTCAAATCAAATAAATGCAAAATATTTCATTTACAAATAAAACCACACTTCCTTGGCCCTACCGGATTCAATGATGAGCCCACATTTCTTACTAAAGTGATGATGAGATCGGGAAAGGAGGGAAGTTCCTTACTCACATATTCCTTGTCTTCTGTGATGAGCCCATGCTTCTTACTGCAGTAGTATGGGACAAGGTATTGTGGGTCTCTTCAAATAAGTTAGTAATTTGTAAGTAATTTATTCAATAAAAAGTTCTTTGAAATCTTAAATCCCAAAGAAAGTCAATTAGATGTGTATGTTCCACAAGAGTTAAAGCCTCTAAAACCAAGATTTTGTCAATCGAGAGGCCATCTACGGTCTAAGTTCTAGATAAACTTTGCAAGTAAAATCATTACATTCTAGAATTTTGTGTAGTAAATATGTGTGGAGTTAAGTTGTAGGTTTCTAATTGGATTTATATCAAAATATTGTCTTTCTATCATCACTTCCATTCATAAAGATCACAAAAATCACATCCCTCTATGGATTCTTGGTGTTGATCCTCACATCTTACTAGTTGCTTGGGGTTACGGGAAGAGAATTTCATTTTATTATCATACCATTCATCACATTTTTCCAACCAAAAAGGAGTATCAAATAATGCTTAAAACCAAAGTTTTGACATTACATTATGTTTGCATAAACATCATATAAAAAAAACAAAAAAAAAATCATTTTGTTATATATCATCATCCATAACATACATCTAAAAGAATATAAAAACATTAGAAATTATGAGCATCTAAGAGTACACAAGTGAGATGAACCATCAATAATTCAACTCTTGATACAAAGAATGATCAAATAAAAGAAGTATTTGTATATATATCCATAATAAGTCAAGTCTATATATAATGCCATCACACTCTAGGTGTGGTCAAAATGCTCATAATGAGCATGAAAATCCAAAAAAAGTCATATACATGTCTCACAAAATGACATCAAAGCAATAAAGGCCCGTGGCCTATCCCTTCCTACGGGATCCCGAGAGGGTGCACAACTAGGACTCCTGCTATGGCTCCTATGATGTGAATGGGAGCCTCCATACACTGAGTGATGAGAGTGACCATGTGATCTGCCACTAGCCGTGGCCTCACTACAAGAGTGACTTCCGCCTCCATCCTCTGTGCTAAACAAATACAACGAGCTCAATGCCTCATCTCGTAGATAAATCTCCACACGGCTCACAAATTAGTGGCACAAAAATGTTAGGTGATAGTGGCCAACCTACATCATTAAGCATATCCCACATCTCTAAGAAACTCATCTTGTGTCTTCCCCATAGGGATAAACAATTTATCAACCATGATCTTGTAAATAAAATCACGCCATCCATCAACAGTGGTTGCAAAACAAAAAGGAAATGATGATGAGTTAGAAAACATTTAAAAACAAAAAAAGAAACACAATGCGTAGTCTTACTAACAATTCTAGCTAACAAGGTCGAGAGAAGAGTATCTACATATAATGGATCTCCTAACATCCAGGAAGGGTCACCATGGCTGCACAGCTGGTGAAGGAAGCCTGGATCCTACGCATAGAACCTCCGTGCCTCATCCCTTCCTAGCTTAAGTGATGTAACTGGACCCATCAAAAATGCTCTATCAGTCACCTCCCTCTCGAGAAAGTGGGTCCTCTTTGAAACAAGAGTCTCCCTCTCTCCTCCCGCTTTGCTTCTCACCATAAATACCTCTCTATATGACTCCGCCACTTCTATATCATTATCCTCCTCCATCACTCCTCGAAGTGCCTCCTCGCCCATCTCCTGCCTCTAGCCTATGGGCTCTGCCTCTAATCCACAGGGACTCCTCCTCCTCCTCCATACTATGAGTGGAATGCCTCAATCTGAGAGGAGGGCTATTGGGTGCTTACAGGATCTGGGACCTTCTCCACATAGGGACCCCAAGAGTCACAACTATCCAATCAAGTTAGCCCTTAGGGTCGCTCATGGCCTCTCTAATCCCATGATTTTAAAATTAGGGATGACATGAGTGCATCATCATATGGTAGCTCCACAAATTTATAGGGGACTCTATCTACGGTGTACCTCCACCTAGCTATCCTATCCACTTTAACTACCTCACACCACCGCAAGATGAGTCAATCAATAGTCCCATCATCACCCCATATCCCAACCATATCATAGTATGGCCTCTAATGAAGTCATCATGTGTCAAAGGTGGCAATTTAGTGTGGCATGTAGGATTGTGCGCCCATGAGAACTATCAAAACTATCCATCCTGGGACTTTGATAGCCCTCGGATCTAATATGTCCAACTCCTCTTAGGATAGGGGAATGATCCTCTCATAGACCCAAACATCACCAAGGTAGGGTGGCTTAAGGAATTTCATCCGTAGCCTCTGAATGAGCATGGGTCATGGTATGTGGTCTCAAGAATGTCCACACCCCAAGCAAATATCCTCCCATGTTGCTCAATAGCCATAATGATAGGAGCCCAATAATACAAGAGCTTGTCCCTACCCTTGTCTCCCACTAAACGCGAAGCCAAAATACCAATAATGGCCTTACATAGAGTGGGGATAGGTGAGAGGCAACTCGAAAATAACCACATACCTTTCGAGTGCCCACATTCAGATGCCCCCATCATCCCCCATGTATGATGCCCATTGTCTATCTATACATAGTTGGAGAACCTTCTCCAATGTCAACCATCTTCCACTCACAGAACACCCAAGATCCTATGAACATCCTCGAGAGTGATATTCCACTCTCCTCTGACCCTGGGAAACCGAAATGTATTCCGGTCACATCCTAAAGAGGCTTAAAGAAATCACATAGTATGTGGCTAGCTAGTGCTATCAATGACGTCTGAGAGATCCTCCATATGCCAAATCTATGTAAATATCCCTCTTTTCTCAGACAATTGGAATCAATAATTCCAAAGAGAAATCACAACTCTGGGTCACTAGCTCCAAATCTGAACGTAAAATCCTTCGTGTATTCACCAAAACAAGAAAAATAGAAAGTTAACAACATGATTCAATACATAAGCTCATAAAAAATACAAAACAACTTAAAATCCAAAAAATCACTTAGGTTTCTCAAAATAAGGTTCTACCGACACTCGATAATTACAAATCCAATCACCTTGTGGTACCAGAGCTGACGATGCGTAATTTCCATAATGGCTAGCCAGAACTCCAATCCCGCATAAGGCACAGTGTATACGTTATACCTTTGACCCTAATGAAAAAGTTACAAAATTTATCCCTTTGACCCAAAATGAAAAAAAATGACAAAAATTGACCATTTTGGACAAAACAAAAGCTAGACCCACCTAGATGACCCCCTAGGGAATTTTGACTGAATATTTGTAAAAATTACCCCCCCTAGGTGTAGATTTTTCAATTTTTCACATTTTAGGTTTAAAATAAATAAATGAAAAATACTAACCTTTCACCTAGCCTACTGAACTCTCACTCATGGGGCCATGATCACGATGTCACACTCTTCATTTTGACTGTATCCGTGACTCAAAATGGTTACAGGTAATCCAGAGCTCCAAAATCACTATGAGGGTGAGTGCAAATGAATTTGAAAATGAATGGTTTTAGATATATATGTGTTTTGTTTTAACTTCATGTTGAGTGTGTATGCTTTGATAGTGGATGGAGCACCGCTTATGTGGGTATATTTCTATCCCCACAAAAATGGTAAGTCCTCATGTCATTTTGTTTTAGTGTTTATTTTTCAATATCATGTCTATTTGCACTTGAGTCTCATTTTCATTTATGTAGAGGAACTTGATGACGTCACTCACGGCACACAGCATGTCAGTATAACTTATAACTCCCCATTTTGGGAACGCCATACTCAAACTCTACATTTTATGCCTTTTCATGGCTAAAACTTCTTCCAGGGGGCAAATATGCACGCACCCAAATTTGTGTGCTACATATTGTCGAAATGGTTCAAAAGTCCCCAATGATGATTCATGTATTTTCCAAAGGTGTTTAGCCCCTTTACCTCTTTTACAGTTATATTTATAGCTTAGATTACCTTACTTAGCCATTTCCTACTTTTCCATAGCTTTCTGCATTGTTTTTCCTTTAGTTTTTTCCTTGAGTTACACAACCTGCCCACCACTAGGGCGGTTGCACAACCGCCACCACGCAGGAGGTGGTTCCATAACCACCGCTCCGCAGGTGGTGGTGTAATCGCGGTTCTACACATGGTGGTGGTTATGTGAATTGGCGTAGATTTCTTTCAGGCGTGAATTGACGCATGTTAACTCACTCCAGTTCACCTCTAGCACACATTTGATCAATTTGCTGATTTTAAGCTTGATTGATTCGTGTCAACCTCCTCTTCCACTTCTAATTGTTGATTGAGTGTTAAAATGCCTCTCCTTGTTGTGATGTGGCACCCCATTTCTCGTCAAATGGCTTAGACCATTTCCCATCTTGTGTTCTATAAAATCATCACTTCTTCTAAGCAAATGTCTAGAGATTATTTGTGTATCTTGCTTAGTTAAGCTTCCATAATATTTCTAGAAACCGCAACACAACAAGCTTTGTTCTCTTTTGTCATTGTCTTTATTATACCCGCATTACAACTAGACTACCATCAAGCTCCCATTGCTCCAGCTTTCTTCTTCAACTTCCTCTCGCATTCCATTTCCCGACTCACGTGACACAAAATATTGGTAAAGATAACTAAGGGGACAAAGTGATACCACAACCAACATTGCCTTTGCACTGTAATTCCAGGTTGGGGTTTGTTATTGAGTTTCTTCATTTCTTCATTTATCTCTGAACGTACGCACACTTATCAACTAGAGTAGAAGAAATCATTTTATTTATTATAAATAGTTAGATCATTTCCAAGAATCTTTCACATCTTCTATAGAAGTTTTGGTGATAGATCCTTCCCTTCCTATCCCTATGGATTTGTGAGGGAAGAATATTTGGAGGAAGCTTGCTATATCACCATAGATGATAACAATCTATTGTAAATTGTGGTTCTATTAAATCTTCTCACATTATATCCAGAAAATGTAGGGGAAGAAAAGCTTCTCAGAAGCTTCAAATCTTCCAAATCTCTCGAGATAGAAGAGGATGTGATAATCCACAATTATTAATTGGAAAAAGCTTCATTTAAATTAGATTGGATTTAATATACTGTTACATATAAATAACTACATCCGACTATTTATTTTTATAGGATTTATTAATTAGGATTAGAAGCAATTTATTTCTTCATTTCTTCTTTTTCATTCTTCTAAACTTCCAAAAATACAAAAATATTTATTTTAATTAGATTAATTGCTTTGCATTGCTTTATTTATTTTATATCAAAAATACAAAAACATAGTGTAGCTTTTATTTATTTAGATTAGCTTGTTATTTATTTTCGTAGATTAAGTTGCACAAATGCATACATGACCATTCCTGACCACAACAAGAAAGAACATATGGTTTTGATCCATGGGTCCCCCAACCAAATGGGCCCAAACTTCTCATGGACATAGATACTGGACTTTGTATGTTTTTCCTCAAAACACCATCACGGTAGATTTTCAATCGACATTATAACTAAACACTTTAAACATCGAGGCCGACAAGGATTACAAATATTGACTACCCCTCAACAATAGAGTCTAGATCAAACACATATGACCATACAAGGACCATAACCAAAGAGATTTTACGGTTGTGATCCAACATTAGCACAACCGAACGGGCCCAAAAATAATTAGACTTAGACATTGGATTACGTACACTAATCTTTAGAACATCCCCAATTCTCGCTAGATATTTTCAAATAATCGAATGTTCTAAACGAAGAAGCTCATCGAGTCCTCGCGTTCTAGACTGAACAAACTAACTTTCCATAGATCTAGCGGAACCACGTCTCTCTCATTTATTCCATGACCTTGTATGGACATCATTACGAATAGCTCGTTAGTTTTCCACGTATCCCATAACCATTAGAGAGGATTTCCATGAGCTCAACATTGATTGAGTCTTCGTGGTCTATTCTTTATGACCCATTCATTAGACACATTCAAGTTAGAAGGGAATTCTCTTTCCCTTAACGAGAAGATCCCGATATTGTGCATCGAGGACATTATTTTGCCTTGATAGCTTGTTCATCCCATTTCCACATATTTTTCCACATATCACATATTCGCTATATCTTACTACATATAACCATCCATTTATTCTACATCGATTGTTCTCGACACAACCTTCGGGAGGTCGAGTCTAACCGAAGGTCACATGTTGATTTTGGGTCGTACAATCACCTACCTCGATTCACTAGGGATGATATGTTTATCAGACACTTTCAGAACTCAATTTTGATACACTTTTAGGATGGTCCAAAGTTTGCAGAGGAATTTTTCATTAAGAAGTTCAAGATCTACTGGCCTAACCATTATGTAGTCATATGTTCTTTATCCACTTAGATCAAAAAGATATTCTCAAAGAGGGGAGATCTATCTCTAGGGGTATAATGGATTCAATTCCAAATACCAAGGAATAGGGGTGTAACCTATAGGTGTGTGGATGGAAGTGCAATAGGCCCATAAGGCAGGATGGATTTGGAGTTGACAAATTTAGCTTGTTTTACCAACCATTTTCTCCATAATATGAATAAGAGTTTTATTGGTGTCCTCAACTTTCCCATTACCTTGAGGGTAATAAGGTATACCACTTGGTTAATTTCAAAGTGTTGGCACAAGGATTTCACATTTTGTTCTTGAATGATTTACCATCACGAGATAAATGGAAAAAGGATGTCGTGAATGACAAGATGACGTGGTTCATAATGAACTTAGAAATTTGAGCACCCGTGACAAAGGTGAGAGGAACAATCTCCAACTATTTGCAAAGTAACCAAGAGGCAGTGATAATGTATTTGTGGTTTTCGAGGTAGGGTTGTTTTTTCCTATAAGATCAAGCCTCCATTTGGAAAATGTCCATGGTGTTGGATAAAGTATAATGACCGAGATTGTAAATGGATAAAATTTCCATGTTTCGTAATATGAAACATTTCTTCACATAATCGCAACAATATGTTTCCATAGTAGGCCAATAGTATCCTACACATAAAATTTTCTTTGCAAGGACCATGCCACTTGTATGAGCACCATCAGATGCCTTCATGCACCTTTTTGGTTGCTCAGATAGATTCTTCATAATTAAGGCAATGAAACAGAGTCCCATCATAACCTCGATGATAGAGAGTTCCCCTAAGTAGGGTGTAACATCATATATGTTAGATAAGGTTTCTCTTTTGGGAGTGGGAGAGGTCAGTGGGTGGGAAGGTACCATCCTATAGGTAGTTATAAATATCGATGTACCAGGGGGAAAGGACCAACAAATTCACATAATGTCATAGGCTGGTACAGCAAATTGCATTAGATGATCAATGAGGAATTAAAAATATTTGGTATCTGGTGATAAGTGTAGCAAGGATCCAATGGTAGCCATAACATCCATTGATTGGTTCTAGCATGCGTGGAACTTGATGGAAGGAAATATGAATGATATACTATTTTAGGATGTCCACCATGTGTTTGTATGGGATAATATTCTCATATTTGAATTTGTATTTTCTCATTCACCTATTTGATGATAATTTGTGAGTCGCCTATAACCTCAACTTGTTTGATGTTCCATTTGATAGTGAATTTAAGTCCTGCAATGAGAGCTTCATATTCGGAAATGTTGTTTGTACATGGGAAGCCGAGTTTGAAATCTTGTGGGATGATATATCCTATGGGAGTAATAAGGAATAATCTTGCTCCTGATCCATTAAATGTGAATGACCCATCAAAATATACCTTCCAGGTTGATGATTCTTCAATATATAAAACAAAAGCATCTGGAAGATCCAGACTTAAGGGTTCCATTGGTGGAAATACGCTTTGATAGTTAGTAAACAAGCACTTGACATTTGACTAATTTTTTATTGACATACTCAATGCCAAACTCACTAAGTAAAATAATTAGTTGGTTATTTTTCCTATAAGTGTAGGTTTGGACAATAGGTACTTAATAGGGTCAAATTTAGATATTAGCTTGGTATGGTTGTTCAAAAGGTAATGGAGAATTTTTAAAAGTGAAGACGATAACCAAACATGTTTTCTCAATCTGGATAGTTGATATCTTATGTAATTAAGGTAACTAAGGTAATAAATGGATATTTCTTTATGGTGGGAATTGTACTGCATGATAAGAGTGTGCTAATAACAAAGTGGGTATAAGATATGTATAACAACAAAGGTTCACCTGGGGTAGGTGGTACAAGAATAGGTGGATTTTCCAAATATTTTTTGAGTTGAGAAAAGGATTTTTGGCAATCTAGGAGCCATTAAAATCAACATCTTTCTTTAACATATGGGTGAAGGAGTGGCACATGTCTACAAACTAAAAGATGAATCTTCGCATGGCTTAAATTTTCCATGTGTCAGTGCAATTGTTTTAGGTTCTTGTATGATGCATCTTAGTAATAACAACAAATTTGGTGGTATGTACTTCAATTCTATCTCGAGACACAATGAATGCCAATAGTTCACCCTTATATGAATCCAAAGACACACTTCTTTGGATTCAAATGGACCTTGTAATCCCAAATCCATTCAAAGATGCAATGAAGGATCGTCAGGTGTTCTACTCTAGTATTAGATTTTTTGAGGATATCATCCACATAATCCTCCACAATATCATGTAACATGTCATGGAATATGACAGTCATAGCTCTTTGATACATTGCGCCTGCATTCTTGAGGCCAAAAGGCATGACTTGATAGCAAAAGGTGCCCCAAGGAGTAGTAAAGGTGGTTTTATGTTGGTCCTCTTCCATGATCTTGATTTTATTATAGCTCGAGAATCCATCCATGAGGGATAAAATTTCATAGCTAAAAGTAGAATCAACAATCATGTTGATGTTTGAAGAGGAAAGTCATCCTTAAGACATGCTTTGTTGATGTCCCTAAAATTTGTGCAAATCCTTATACCAAAAGGTTTCTTATGAACATGGAATATGTTAGGGATCCATTCGGAGTAATCAATAGGCCTGATGAATCCCATTGCTAATAAATTTTCCAACTATTCTTTGACCAAAAGAGCCACATGTGGATGCATTTTGTATAGTTTTTGTTTGATTGGCTTCACCGATTCATGCACAACTAGGTTATGCATAACTAAAGAAGGATCCAAGCTTGACATGTCTACATAGGACCAAGCAAATACATCTAAAAATTATCCGAGGAGAGAGAAGGCTTTTTTTTTCATGTGCTGAAAGAGAAGCCCCAAGTTTGACTATTCTAGTATCATATTTTGTAGACCTGATGTTGGTATTAATATTTTCCTCAAAAATAATTTAGATCTATCCTCTATACACATAAGATCGTGGAGGAGATTGAGTTCTTACTCTATTGACGTCTCAACATGATTTTAACCAATAGGTTAGTCAATTTTAATATCCTTTTTTGATTTTTATATATATATATTTTTGTAATTTCCTTAAATAGGTTTTCACCATAGACTTGAATCTTTTATTTTTTTGAGGCTTTTTTGAAGACATTTTACCCTCATAACTTTTACTGACCATAGAAATCAGCCTTCTCCTCGAAATACACATATGCATCGAGGTTGATAGAAAATCCTTTCTTATGTTCATAAATAGGAATTTTATCATATAACCCCATAAATTCTCCAATTTCTTTGTCATTATGAAAGAAATCAATTGGTACGTGTTGTTGTTTGTCCCAATTGATAATGGAAGGGTGGATGAGGTCTAATTTAGGAATGGAAAGGTACAAGGTTAAAATATCCATGTTAGAGAATAAGTTGGTGGAAGAAAGGTATTAATAAAGACTACAAAGGGACTTTGGTTTTCTATCATAATATGAAGAGATATCCTCACGTTATCGTGAGGTGGCCTCAACTTCTGTAGGTGGCGATCCATAAGGCCGAATACCAACTCCATAACTGTCCATTTTCTCATATGTCAGAAGAGGTTCTCACATAGCTTGTTCATTTACACCACATCCATATCCTTTGTATCCCATAACTTACATCATCTTATTAGGGATGGCATATTCTAAGGATTGATAGAAAGAAGCCATCCTTTCACCAAGGGACTAGGATGTATAAGTGTTATGAATTTTATCATCACAAGAGACCATCACGATGAATTTGTTGACACCGCAAGGTTCCCTGCTAGCTCATTTTGGCATAAATTTGGGCCTACCATGTGTTTTGGGTGATATGAGAATATTTAAAACAAGGAGGGCATGTTAGAAGTTATATTTGCCATACCTGGTATGAAGAAATTTTAGTTTTGATTCTAGGTAGCAAAATGGGATATGTGTGAGGAGGAACCACTTTTGTGCAAGTGTGTAGTAGATCGGAATCGATGCAAGAGGGTGAGGGCCTATGGATTGAATCTCAACATATATTTATATAGAAGGAAATTTATATTGTGTGGGTAATGGCCGTATAATACTATGCAATGCGTAAAGAGTTACGGGTCCCCTGGAATGGTAAGTGCTTGTCCTTGATGATAGAGATTTATACATGGGTGGAAAGTTGAGGGAACAACATATACATGGCATGGATCCATGGGTGACCAAGGAGAATATTATAAGGTAGCTCCAAGTCAAGGACATGGAACCGAGTTTCATGTGTAATAGGCCCAACTTCCATTAGGAAGTTAATTGCATGTTGATTTCCTCTCTACATTATCATAAGCCTTAATGGTGATCACATTAGGCTCTAGTTCTATGTCAGTGTGTCCTAATTATTTTATGAGCTTCAAATTACATTTGTTAAGGCTAGATCCATTATCCACAAGCACCACTTTGATCTTTTTGTGAGTAATGATCACTTTAATGTACAAGGGTAGATTGTGTGTTTGGTCATTTGTTGGAATTTTATTTTGGCTAAAGGTGATTTGTTTAGATGGAGTGAGTTGTGCAACTAAATCTTAGAAGGTTGAAGTTTCACCTTCGGGAAATCTTGACTCCTGAAGGGTCTTATAGTAGATATCTTAAGAAGATCCAAGATAGATATCTTGTCGCTTTTTCTCAAGATGTTTTAGGAGATAATAATGATCATTCAAAGGAGTAGGAAGAGGAGGTCCTAAGATGATAAGATGAGTGTGTCACGTTCTAATGACACACTCTTATGATTTTATTTTTATGGTATTTATATGCTCAATAGCGTGGGATTAACATAGCCAATGAGAGAATCAAAGGGATTGGTTGTTTTGAAACAACATGATTGACACTTTTACTTATGAGGATTAACCTCGATCCAACTTCTATTATTCATATTTATGCTTGGGAATGGTTCTCTTATAGATTCCCAAGTGATTATTATATGTTTATTAGGTTCTCGCATATTGGTTGATGTCTCTTCGATCTAGAAGATCATGAATGAAGTTTTTTAATTTCATACATTGATATGTAGCATGTCATTTGATGCGATGGTATTCAAAATATTCTGTGGTGGGTCTTTGTATTTACCATGGTTTAGGCATCTTTGAAAAGGGTGTAGTGGTAGGAAACTTGACCATGTTTGTTGCACAGATCCAAATTGTTTTAGGATCAATGATAAAGACTCAAAGACCTGGAGTATAATCTTGATGTTTAAATTTATATTTGAGGGGTCCTCGTGAGAGTTTTAAATGAAGAGTATTTTTGACTACTTGGATATGTTTGGAGTTAGTAATTCCATCACCTACAACATTCTTGTTTTTGTTGAAGAACTTGGACTTGTCTATATGTTTTGATTCATGGTCGCTTCTTCGAAGGGTTTTAAGGTTCCTTTAAAAAGTAAAGCCTTTCAATTTGGATTCCTTTTTCAATTTCTTCAATCTTCTTACACATTACATTTGCAAGTGAAACACTATCTTCAAATGTAAGTTTTTACAAATATATTGAGATATAAGTTGTTTTTTTAGAATGAAGCAAGGGCAAAACTAGCTAACCCTCACCATCATTGTAAGAAACCAACGAATTTTTTGTTGTTACATTTTGTGTGTTATATAGGTCTATCATAGTGATATATCACTCTCCATGTTGAATGAAAATTGGTGAAAAAACTTCTTAGCTAAGTCCGCGAATGTGAAAATAAACCCTTTGGGGAGATGGAGAAACCATTCAAGTGCTTGGCCTCCAAGACTCCATGGAAATAAGTGAATGAGGTAATTATCACTATAGGAAAATTCTTGAAAAGCCATGAAGAAGTCTTTTATGTGATCACAAGGATCACCTTTTCCTTATATTTGTCAAATTTAGGGAAATCAAAGCTAGGTGGAAAAGGAGTACATAACATCTCCCAATCAAAAGGATAAGGACACAATTCTTCAATGAATATTTCTTATTGTGTTTAGGATGTTTTCTTAAAAACCGAAAAGCGCATCTTTTATGGACTTCCACTCTTGGTCAAATATTTGGCCATGCGAGGGTAAGTGAGGTATATATGTGTGGTTAGATTTGGAGGCTTCACCACTGCAATTAGATTTGGAGGCTTCGCCACCGCAATTAGATTTGAGGCTGCACAATTGTGATTTTCAGTAATGTTTTGCATAAGTCACCTTCAATTTTTCAATGAGTGTATCTCTACTGTGTCTCGATGAACATGTGAATATAAGTTTACCAATTGATAACTAAGAGTTTGAACTATTGTTTCATGGTGAGCTCTTCGGTCAGGGGGTTCCGGGCTGAGGTTCATGTTTAGGTTTAGGTTCGTCACCCTCTATTCTAGCTTCGCAGCTTGGTTTGAATAAACAATATGTGATAGCTAGTTGTAGTCTTTGACACTTCGCTTCCTCATTGTTAAGATCATCTTGTGCGCTAAGGTAGAAGTATATCCATGATTTAATATGTGCTTAGTTGTTTGATAAGGAAGAGGTTTTTTTCTTTCTTCTCCTCAAATCATGTTTGTAAGGAAGGTGAGGTCAAAGTTAGATGGTAATTTGGCCCCTAACTCTACTAATCATAATAATACTTGATCCTTGTTGTGGAAGATGAAATTATCCATGTGAGAGGGGTCATACTCATAGGTATTTTAGGAATTGGTCCTTCGTCTTTACTATGATCAACATGTGCTTACTCCTCATTAGATGATAGGTTTAATGGGTTTCAGAGGAAGGTGTTAGATGCCTACATTCTCTGTGCTAATATTGTAATGAGTGCCATAATGGGAAAGGTTTTGTATAAATTTGAGATATGTGTGTAAGTGTCCCAAACTGAATCTAGGAAAACACGAACATCATAACAACAACAAAGTCAATACTTTTCCAAGGGTTCAAACGTATGAAGAAAGTAGCCAAGGATAATATATGAAAATTTTGACAAATTAATAACTACGAAGGAAGCTTTTCCTATGTGTAAATGTCTCAAAAGTTGTTTGATAGACAACAACACAATTTTAATACTTAATTTTTTTTTTTGAGAAAACAAGATTTAAGTATCAAAAAGGGTTGATATGATTTTGGTAGTGTAACAACACAAATTTCAACACTTAAATCAAGTTTAAGAAAAAA
Organism: Taxus wallichiana var. yunnanensis; assembly: GCA_018340775.1. Lineage (NCBI taxonomy): Eukaryota > Viridiplantae > Streptophyta > Pinopsida > Cupressales > Taxaceae > Taxus > Taxus wallichiana. Next base: position 496,049,502 of record CM031242.1, on the reverse strand, counting down.
TTCTTGAGTATAAAAACGGTAGATAAAATGGGAGCAATGAAACAACACAATTTCAACACTTACATCAAGTTGTAAGAAAATAATATTCAAGTATAAAAAGGATCGATAAACTGCAGAATCGTAACAACGCAATTTCAACACTCAAATCAAGTAAAACAAGGTTTAAATATCTAAAAATGGTTGGCACAATTTTGGCAACACTTCAGATAGTGCGTTTTGATAAAAGAGGAGCCATAATTTGTGAAGGGGATATTCTCCATGACCAAAAATACATGGCACAAATTCAATAGAGTTTCTACCGTGTTCAAAACAAATTGGAAACTAAGACAAAGTTTTTCATAGAAAGGTTTGATACCAATGATAATGGATATGGAAAAGTTGGCCTTGATGCCAAATAACTTCCTAGGGATTTTGTTCTCAAAACTCACCAATATTTGTCTAAGAGAGGTGCACATATTTAGAATAAATTATAAATAAGACCATTACCCCATAATCAAATTAATGAAAGAGGCCTCATACAGTAACAAAATTTGATATTCCTCACAAGTTTTACTAGTCAAGTGGTATTTGGGGAACTTCCTATTTTGTTATCTCGGTTCCCAATGTGCGTATTACTTTGAGGTTCATGTGTTACTCCTCACAATGATTTTTATGGCTTAAGCCAAAGCACTTCCCACAATTTAAAGCGGATGGGTTTTAACCCTTATCCGAACCTACAAATACAATGTGATTTGTTCTTTTTTATCTTCTTTTAAAATGTGAATTTTAAAACACCTTTCTTTGAATGAGGAAACTTACACACAAGACATTAGTAATTTTGCTTCAATTTATCTTTGACAATTATAAATGGTCTTACACTCAAAGGATTAACAGGTTTCCATATGATCACAATGTTAGAAAAATATCAAGGATCTCAACCATTTTTGTTTCTCAAGGTCACTCGAAAGCGCAATAGAAGAGCATACGTGGTGTTCGATCGAATTAAATAAACTTGGAAATTTAAACCAAAACATCAATGTTAGCAAAATTTTCAAATGAAAACCAAAATTTTAGAAAAGCATCCAAAGATTCTCAAGATTGCTCGAAAGCGTAAGAGAAGAGCATACACGGTTTTGATCCAATATAGAAAAAATATATTTCCAAAAAATACTCAAAATAATATCATTGATTTAGGCAAAACCTCGCATATTAGAATTAAAAAAACACATATAAAAATGTAGGACTTTGAAAATCAATGCTGAAACTTTAAAATAAATTTCACAGAGAACACTATCGCATACAAAACAACGTTAGCAAAAGGAATAATACATGTGCACAAACAACCCGGATACAAAGGAAAATGTAGGCACATGCAAATGAATGCTAAAGACATGGAATTATACATAGGTGCGTGCAAGAAAATTTCCAATGTAATGTAGGTGTGTATAGATGAATGCATAAACATGTAAGTAGAGTTTCAAATGTAATGCAGACAGAGTTTAATGATACAAAAGTGCATACAACATGATACACCAGCACATTGATGAAAACTAAGCGAAGGATAATGATACATGTAATGCATGCATCGATGGGGTAAAGTGCACATTAATGAATGCTATTGTAAGGAAAATGATACCGTGAGCGCACACAGATAAACACTAAAGACAAGGAACTTGTACTTGCACAAAAAAAATGCCAAAAACAGGCCAAAAACAACCCAAAGATCATATTTTTCTCATCAAGAGTCAAATTTAACATTATTTTACATCCAAAATATTTATAAAGAACACACAATACTATCAAACATCATTAAACATGCTCAAAATCCAAATAACTTCAACAAATTAGAGCACATGCAAGAAAATGAAGTCTAAACTAAGAAAACATAAATAATGTGCATGAGACAAAGGAGTGTCCCACCGGACATGCCATATGTATGCTATGATTAAATTAAAACTAAGCTATTTAATGAACCTAACACCATGTAGATCCTAACTTAATCTAATGTAATAAAAACTTCATGATAAAGCATAAAGGAACACTTTAACTAATGTGCATAAAACATTAAATCTAATATAAAATGCAAACCTCCTTTGATTGTTGGATGTGATTTTAGATTGTAGATACTTCCTTTGTGATGCATGATCAAAGAGTTTCTCTAAGGAAGAGGAAGATATCTCACCAATATGGCTTGATTGCCATTTTTGGTTCTTCTCTTACTACTCTTTTCCAAGTAGAAAGGGGGTTTGAACAAAGATTTCTAATAACATGAAAATTCTCTTATCAAGTGCAAATGTCTTACAAGGACATGAAGTATGAAGGTGTAAAAATTGTAGGAAGGTACTAGGTTTCTTATATAGCTTTCCATTTTGGGAGAAGCTTACAACCTAGTGAATGTGGGATATAGGTAAAATAGAATTAGAAAGAGATAAATATAATTAGAAGAGATTAATAAAAGATTAACAACTCATGGAGTTAGGGTGATTTAATTAATCAACTAGGATTAATTAATAGACCAAGATAAGCTTAAGAAGCCATTTGGAGATGATTTAGAAGGAAATTAGTAGAATTTAAAGGGTTTGAAAGGGGGATTTAACTAATAAGAAGGTTTAATAGTTAACTATGAGATTGAAAGGTTTAATTAATTAATTAAAAGAGGATTATAACTAACGAACCTAATCGATGTTAATTGACATCTAGGATGAGGGGAAGGATTTTTAATTAATGTAGTGTCGTTAATTGACCAAGATGAAGGGGAATGTTAGCTAATTAGCGGAAAACCACTAATTATAAGAAAATGAAGGGAAATATTATATTTAGTGTAATTTTAGTATTAAAACTAGGTAGCGTATCTGTGTGTCTACATACAGTATGTGCACCAATTTTTATGTATCTCTTTGAATTATTTTCAGTTAGTATCTCTAATTAGGTCACCATCGATGCAATTTAAGACTCCATGAATAGATGATCTAAGTATCCATACTTTCAAATTTTTTTGTACACGTGTTGTCTCAAAGTGCTACTACTTCTCTTAGGTATGTGAAGGTTTTAAGGGATAAGGTGTACCTAAAAGGCATGATAATTCCCCCAAAAACAATTATGTATGTTGTGTAGCATGAGATAAATTATAGATCAATGTTATGAGCTATGTCTCATATACACTTATGCTCTCGAGAAAATCTTGTCATATTTCTTTTCAGTGCAAAGATACTTTGTTGCTCAAAGTTTGGATTATCAAGCTCCTTTAGTAAGTCATTTAGCTAGTCCTAGTCCACAATAGTTTATTTCATGTTTATTTTACCACGTATGTCCTGTGATCTAGCAAAGGCAATAACAAATTGACTTTCCCCCGTGCTAAAGGGAAATGGTCCCTTTGGAATGTAAAACAATCTCACATTTGTGCACATGTTCAATGTAATTTTCAACACCATGACACCATGGTAGAGGAAAATACATATCATATAAGATATTGGGTATAAGAATTTGTTGCATGGTAGCTGCAAATATTCGTTGGGATGTTGTGCTTGTTTTTGTTTCTCTAAATATTCCATTGCTTTTACTCATAAAAGGCATAATATTGGTTTTTATTATGTGTGATTGTTCCAATAAATGAGTGGTTTATACTTACTAACCCAACATGAAACTCCTATTTCCTTTCCCCGCACACTTCTAGCCACATACGCTATTTTTCTATTGCTCAACATTCCAAATTGGCGTGTTTTTGTGTATTTGGGTTATGTGAAAACTATATTATTTTTAGTGTCGGTGAAATCTGTTATATTATAAATGAGAAATTACTATTAATCATGTCCTTTCCTTATCCTTATAATCTTTCCCTTCAATTTCAATTTCTATAAGTGCTTAGTCTTCAATATCAAGAGATCTAGGTGCAAAACATGCACAATAGGTTTGAAAAGGATGCCATATGTGTTGTAGTGTGAATCATTATCCTCCAAAATGGTTTTTCTATAGCACACATCTCATTACTCCTTTTGGTATTATTATTTTCTTCTTTCCCCAATAATATAACAATTCTTCCTAGTTTTCCTAGTAGTTCCCAAGGTTGATTCACTTTCATAGAGTATACCCTTCTTAACTATAGCCTTACACAAAACTTCTTCATAGTGCACTTCTCTGCATTCACTCATTTGATGAATCCATGTCACAAAGAATTTTTATTTTATTCTCCTATATGTTTCTCTACTCATTTTTGAAGGATATTTAGTCTTCCATATGGATATTTTCAATTCCCAAATCGACCTTTAAATTATTTATCGCAAGAGGGAAATGCTTCATATAGGACATGTGTGGATCACAAAATAAGTTAATTTTTATTCTTTGATGTAGGAAATGTAGATACTACATATTCTATGACATAGCTATGAAGTATTCTTCTCCACCATAAATCAATGATGTGCATGTAAGTCAGTATCACGATTCCCAAATCTCCTAGTGCGACCAAGAGGCTAACTATACTTATTTCCCCAGGGCTTCAAACTCTTGTTTAGGCAATACACAACTAACCAAGCATAGATATTTGTTCGTGATCTCATTATAGAAGGCCTCATATAGATATACATATAGGTTTTTTCCTACCCAAATCCTTGAGAAAAATCCTCTTGCTAGGATAATTTTATGAAAAATATTCTTCTATTCTATCCTTCCAAAGCTTAATGTTCTCCTATGTAAGTGAAACCATCTTCGCACCTATTTCATCATCTTAAGACAACCTTAATGGGTCCTACTAACATAACCAAAATATTACACATATATTTTACCACTCTCTAAATCATAATGTGTGTGATCCTATTCAATTATGATACATAAAGAGTAAATACACCACCCCACATAGGCCTATCACACTAAGGAGAACCTTTTGTTCTCACCCAAGGCGTGAGAGAATACGTTCTCGGTCATGTTTGGCTTGACATGATTTTTCTACAATTAGGGTCTTCCTACCGAGGAATTAAATAGATTATATAAAATTCATTAGATTACAAAACAAAAACAAAATTAGTACGCATTTACTTGCAACAAAAAATGATGCAATGACTCCAAACTCGTTATTCTCTATTGATCAAACATTTCTCTCATACATCATTATTACATAAAAAGTCTCTCATATAATCTCTATCTCTCTCATTATCTCTTTTTCATATTAGTATCTCCTTTACATTCATTCCTTAAAGGGGTATTTATACTAATAAAGCATTGACCTTTGTTAGTTTTAACAAGAGTTCTACTAGCCCTTAAATTCGGTTTACAATAGTTTAATTCATTAAAAACCGTGCATGCCACATGGCACCACATCTCATTCTTGTGTCTTTATGGAATTCTTACCACTTTCTATGAAATCCTCATCACTTTGGGGAATGATCTTCTAGTTAAGTTTCCTTACATTGTTATCATCAAGGAAAATTTTAATATCCCTTACCAAAATCACCCTTGTATTTTTTGGTGAATATGTGAAAATGTATTTCAAATTCATGGAAAATAGAAGGAAAATCCATAAAGTGAGGTAGGTGAATCAAAATCATGACATTGTAGAGATGAACGTCTTTGCAACTAAAGGGAGAACCACCTATGCTACAACCAATTTTCTACAATATAGACGAATGTCTATACTTTAACTGGATTAGAAGCACAATTAGATGATGCACATGTAATCACCACATGTGAATGCAACTCGGTCGACTACACATGCAACCGATCGGATGAAAATACAAATTTGGGATGAAAATATAAACATGTAACAAGATCATACATTCTAACCAATATGATCCATATGAATGAAGTAGACCATGTGTGTGCTCACATAATTAAATGCCACCACATCCCCACCAATTTATAAATACAAATAAATCCTATTATTTTACTACTTTTCTCTTACAATATTTGTTGTGTAACTTCTACTCCCAAGTTTTCCTAACTTTCGATGGCCGCATTTTTGTATTCGTGATTCTATCTACATAACAAGCATAAAGAGATGGATTTTTATGAAGCCATCATGGACACTACGCTAAAAATTATTTTCCTAGCCCAATATGGGAAGGTCTTGGACACTATTAAAGCCATTCTAGGTTCTGAATATCTCGAACCTTGAAACTATCCATAAAAATATTATGAAACAAATTCCATATTTATTAACAACATGCTAAAAAAAAATCCTGATAAGAGGGATGCTATGATAATGGGCGTTATCTTCATCACTCCCGAGCATATGTGTTAATAGTAGTCTTCATCAATTTTTGGTATAAGCCGTAAAATTAAAGAAATATTTGCCAAAACCAAGTATGTAGTCAGTAATACAAGGAGGAAGCTTACGAAGACTAAGTAAAGTCCCGATATACGAAGAAAGCCACCAAACATTGAAAGAATTTGCTTAACACTGGGAAGAACCAAAAAGATGACATAATTCCGTGGAATGAAGATAGAATAATATAGATCGTGACAGGTTTGATTGAGGCATGAGTCAAAAGAAGTGCCTTTGGAACATGTTGGAGCTCAAAATCGCACCCATCCCGCATCACAAGAATATGGGGTTTGAGATGACATGGGATTGTCTCCAAGTCAGGGACTAAACTGAGAAAGTGCACTTTGGATAAGGCTGACTTCCTCTACTTACCTCTACTCCTAGAAATTGAAATATAACTATCTAATTCTACTTTAACTTTCCAAGGGACCAGGTGAGAAGGAGATGCATAAAACATAAATCCTAATCTACAGAGGTGATAACACTAGAAAATAAGGGGATGAATACATTTAGATAAGGGGAAAGGGAAGGCAATGATAATGAAGAGGACTGGATATGAGACACGATCAAAATCACTCCTAGAATCTACTTTCATGATACACAACAGACAAAGATTCAAAAATGAAACATACAACACACTTGCGAATGGAAGAAAGGCAATGAGTGCAATAAAATAAGAACAAGGGTAGAATGAGCCACAAGATTAAATTTTATTGCCTAAATTTTTCACAAACTATTACAATCATGCGAGAGGAAGATGCAAGCATTCACTAAATCAAGATCCAAGGCATGTGACCCTTAGGACATACACGCAACACAAGAGAGAAGCCTTATATTACAAGATGCCCAAATTCTAAGAGTATCCAACATTAAAACAAGACATCACTTTACAATATATAGAAAGATAGAAGGATGTAGAGGGAAATTTGAATTTTTACTTCTCCCACCAGCCGACCACCTTCATTTAATTTCTCTGCATGATCCAAGGAAATGCCTAAACGCTTCTACAAATCCATGTCTACATGCCATCTTCCTTGTTGAAGAAAGAAATTTGCCCATATTTCATTTAATTTTGGTTGTTGAGTCATCCTGAGAAGACCTTTTGCGTGTTGGAGAAGCTTCCTTTACTCTTGCCCATTTGCCTCGATTTTACTCATGAAATAAGATTTAATTGCATAGAGAACAACAAAATATTATTAGATTTGTAAAGATTTTGACAATCAAATCAAAGATAGATTGATTTTTGGTTCCCGCAAAAATTATCATTTTACTTCGCTTGTATTGTGATTTACTCTCGCCTCGTGCGACTATTTGACATCCATGGATCATTCCTTTGTATCGTGGCACCCTAGATCTACGTGGCTTTTGAAATCCTTCCGTGGCTTGCCCTAATGATGTGAATTGCTTCCTCAGACCTCGTGGACCACTTTTCACTACCTGTCGTAGCTTGTGACACTATTTATAGTAGCAAAACTTTGAATATCCACTCAGAGTCTTTTCTTCATTCTCGCGAACTTTCTTCTTTCCGCTGTTATACATAGATCCTCTCATGTTATGTTCCTCCATCCACAACATGCTCAAAGCCTCTGCGGTTTCTTCAAAATTTCCTATGAATATCTCGCCAAGTCTAACACTTGTGCAAGTTGCTCGAATTTTGTAAGGGATGCAAAATTGGGCAACAAAACATATCAGTATTTGGTATATTTATCAGAATAATGTATCAGATATGGGGGCATCACATGAAGTGTATGAGTGAATTCCATTTTGAGAGATTTTGTATGAGAGTTAGATCAGATGAGATAGAATGAGAATAATATATGATGTAAACACTATTGATCAATAAATAAAGATTGGATTTTGGAGTAAAATATTTTATTTTCTTCATTTACCTTTCTGCTCATAAACTAGACATGGTGTATTTCCTAAGTACATCCTTAACTAAGGTCAAATATTCCTAAGCCTCACAAGTTTGTTGGGGTCTTAGGTCAACAATAGGAAAATTTTGGATGTCATGCTAGAAAATTTAGATTTAATAGACGTGAATCTTCACTTCTCTCCCTTCTTGGTATCTCTCACATGGATTTTTTATTATCACAACTTTCAAGACATTAGAGGATCACTTTCGTATTCTTCCTCGAATTTTGTTACTAAAGTGGTGAATCGTGAGTCCTGAGCACACCATCAAATTGCTAATGCCTAAATCGATACATCAAGGCACCAATTTCACTAGATGGGGAACTTATTAAGGCAAACCAGAAAGAAAATCTTATAAAACCCTTCTCAAACAAGTTAAAACTCAAGGATTTAATTTTTCTCGATAAAGACGTTATCGTCCTTCTAACCTCCAAAATGAATTTATGGATATATTAAGATACTATGTTAGGTTCTAGTGCTCTCTTTATATATATCCCCTAATGGGTTTTTGTATATAAAATTTAGATACTTAATGTACTATTTTTGAATTATAAATCAAAGGAAAGGGACCCTTCAACCCTTATTTACCTATGTAGTATCCAAAAATATTTTAATACTATGTTTCTAACTTTGAAGTTTGATGGTGCTTTAATATTTTCTCATATATCTATTATCATTTATGAAATACAATGTCATGCTTAATAACATAATGAAAATAAAAATAAATGTTATGAAATTATTTTGCAATAATGAAAACACTTATATAAGTGTTACATATGAAATTTCATATAAAAATTGCGATTTATAATATATACTAAACTAAAATGTAAAGAATAAAACAATCCTCAAACAATCAATTTTGATTGTTTTCATAATCTACTACGTATCTTATAGGCATACATTATATTACATTATCCCATTTGTGTGTTCTTTTTGTTTTTCCATCATTTTTCTTAACCGACACATATTAATTTCCACAATGTTTCCACTTCCTAAATTGAGTTACATTATGTGTTCCTTTCCAAGTTTTCAACTACATATTACACATCTACATTCAATTGGGGTATCATTGCCATTTTTTGGCATAACTGGTTCAATGAATGGATATTTAGTTGCCCAATCAAACTTAAAATACCTTCCAATTGTCTATCTACTTCTCTTCCTTCGCTTATATTTCTTAGTGTTTTCAACTAAAATTGGTGTTTGATGAGTAGAAAAATATTATGTTAGTTACATCTCATCATCAATAATGTCCTCTAATATCTTCTTATTTGGCACAAAATTATGAGTATAATTTATAATTGTTCGATGTGAAGTACAAAAATGTCTTCTACTAGTTGCATCTCATAATCGTGGATTGTCTTCAAGTGGAGGAACATAATGAGGATTGTCCTCTAGTGGTGGCATGTCATCATTAATATTATTGTGGCTAATTATTTCAATGTGTTCTATATGAAAAGTGTTTTTGCATTATTATTGAACCCAAATATGAATCTTAAAATGAATAAAACAATTAATCTTTTAGTATCGTATTTGGTGGAGATGTCAATTATGCCGGCTTGTTTTACAATTGGCTAAAATAAGATAATAGGGTATTTTTTTGAATATTGGATTGGAGCCTTACCAAAATTCATTACATAAAATTATAAGTAGTAGCCATAGAATTATTGTGAATGGCTAGAAACACTTTCATCCGATCGCGTGAAATCTTATAAATTGAATACAATCGACGCCTATGTAGCCAAGTGATCGCAAGGCACAATGACATAATCAATTTGAATATGTAGATGATCATCTATTATATGTGAGATATACCTTTAGATGAATTGTGAATGCTTATAGATGGTTCATATGCATACAAAAGACTATTATCTGTGAGATCTACCTCTAGTCTCAAAGCACTAGAGTCTTATATAGTATATATTGGTAATTGTTCTTAGTTTGATTTTTGAGGTAAGAACGTCATATACTCATAACTATGGAATTTATTTTAAATTGAGGTGAGTTGACCCAAAAATGTAGCTTGCATTCCAATAATTTAGGGAAATGGTGCTCGTACTACTCCTCAAAGTTTCTAAATACCAATTTAAAGAACCAAAATATTCATGAATCAACAAAAATTCACCAAGATTTTTTTTCTAGATATCATACACATTCCTAGTTTCGAATGTCATGTGTACACTTAAAATTGTAGTTATATAGTGTTATTTATTAGTCCCTTTCATGCACCGATATCTCATGTACATGTCACTTTTGTGTGTGTTCACAAATTATGTGTTTCCTCTCTTTTGATCCATAAAATTTTGACTCGCACACGGGTGTAATTTACTTGGTGCAAAATATGGGCACATAGTTTTATCATATATTCCCAAAGGTGTGTGCAGTCCAAAATTAACGTCTTATTAGGACTTAGCCAAAATTTATATATTAACCTTGGAAAAAATGGGTCTCAATAAGGAATAATACTAGCTATAAGAATAGTCACAACCACACTCGCAAGTGTAGGATTAAATGCCCCTAATTAAATAGGTACTTGTGAGCTAGGTATTTTAGACGTTTGTATGCTATATGATGAGGGAGAATTAGATCAAAAGGGACCTCTCATTATATTCCCTATCATGAACATGCTTAGTAGCTAGTAGAATGTGAATGAGAGGCTTAATATGATGAGGGTCTTTACAAATGTGAGAATAAAAGAGAGATACCATCATGAATCTTGGCTTGATCTAAACTATCATCTTTATTAATATCATCATCAAAATAATGTTTACTAGTGATTTCTACTTCATTTAGAGGATCCTCATGTGTATCATAGTTCAAAGTAGAAATAATCCTAGACATATGGTGTGAGAAGAGGCCATGATGGTACACTACTTATGGGTAGGAAGAGAAAACTCCATATGTTTGATAGCTTTTTGATTAAGCCACTTACTATGCCAAAGGGCATAAAAAGAAAGCAAATATTAACTAGAAAAAATGATACCTTAGGGATACTGTGGTTTGAGCTATAAATTCAATTCAAGAGATTACTCACAAATTTTATACCTTAATTAAATTCTAGGTGTTATAGGATACATAACCTTAAGAAGGATGTAAGGGTTTGCAATAGGTGGACTATTATGATCTAATTAACTTCCAACATTAATCATTTGAAATAAAAATAATGCATTCATACATGTAAGGATTGATAAACAATAATTACTTGTTTAAATAAATAAGGGTAGATAAAAACTTATCTCTACCGAGAAGAAAAAAATGAGGATCGGATGTGCATGGTGATGTAATAATGATATCAAAACTAGAAATAATTTGGTGTGAGTGTTAAAGTTGTACACTTAATAGGGGAAAGATTGTAGAACTACTATATAGTCTAGGTTAGAATTGTATGGTCTGACTTGAGATATATGGTATTGGACCCTTTGAAATTATAGATCCGAAACTTCATGTGTGTTTTGCTTGTCTGAAATGGTATTTGTTGTATGTATATCTTACTCAAACAACTTTGGAATGACCTATAATCAATGTTGGTTGGACATATTTATGCCTAAGTACTAGAGGCACATGATATCGGGCACACAGAAGGCGAACACATAGGTGCGCGTAGAAGATCAACAGATGCAGGGACTACCTAGGGAATCTAGAGTTTGGGACTTAGTCTTTGGAAAACATGGGCTAAGAATGGATTGAGTGCTGAATACACAATGGATAAGGATAAGAAGACTTGTGGATGAAGAAAAAGCTATTTTGGGACCAAGAGGAAGATGAAGCGCCATGCGGAGTTAGAGCTAATAATAGGATTAGACCTAGAGTTATTTATAGGTAATCTATTATTAGTGAAGCTTGCATGCTTCTGTAGTTGCTTTTGTAATGGTGAATGGTTATTTTGAGCATTTAACCTATTTTAATGTCCATGAGTAGTGAAGGGTGAGTCCCCACTACCTATATATATATGTATTTATTTGTACGCCCTTGAGAGATCATGTACTACCGAGATTGAATGAGTCACACTGCTGGTATATTTACACACATGACTTATTATGATTTTTTATGTAATCAACTACTATGTTCATGGTGAATTAATATAATGGATATTTGTGGATGGATAATGGTTGTTGATATCTCCATTACGGTTATTATATGGTAAATCTGATCTTGATCCTTCTTTGATTCATTATGCACTATGGTTGTGTTCGATTCTTGTTATGATTTACCTTTAATTACTTATTATGAATATGGAATACTTGTATGATCATGCTAACACCTTGACAAAGCTAGTATTAAAAGAGGGACCGGTACCTTCTGCACTTTCGGTGAGCACTCGGATCTCTCGAGTGATGTGCCAATGAGTCTAGGGTTTGGGTAAGGAAAATATACTACATTTTGGTTCCGTTGTTGGGACCTATTTTCAATATTTTACAAGGATGTTGCATGATGAATACGTATCGGTTGACTTTGGACAACATTGAGAGTTGGTTAGAAAATTTAGAGGAAGAGTTTGCTCACATATATAACACCGGATCTGATTTTGATGCACGCACATGGGTTAAAGAGAATCAGTATCATGAACTCTATGAAACATTCTTTTGATGTTTTCCTATATAGTTGTATGAGTGGTTGGTAACATACACATCAAAGAGAAATTGAGGTATAAATCAATTGTTTGGACACATGAAGATTACTAGATTCTACACGATGTTGATTTAACTTGGAAATGTGTTGTAGATCATTGGTGGAGTGGTGTTTTGAAATCAGTTACATATTGGAGTATGATGTTTCTCCTTATTCTTGTCCAAAGGTCAGCAGAGTTTCAGTTATTACAAGAGCCTAGAGGATATTATTTGCTTGTTATCCCTTTAGCCATCAAGATCTTGTTGGTGACTCTGGATTTGGAAGAATGACCTATGGATAGATGAACCTCCACTAAGTGTAGGGGCGGGAGTAGGTGTGGTGAAATATGGTGGACCTTACGGTAGAAAAGGAAAGAGAGGAAAGATGACTTAAGTATAATGAAGTGCGGGAAAGGGAATTAGCAAAGAATCGTGGCACCGTGAAGTTTATGGAGTTGTGGAGATAGGTGATACGCAAAGGATTCAAGGTTCACATAGAGGACATGGAGCCCGAGAAACCGTATTCCCCCATTTAGGTAAGCATGGAAGAGCATCCCCTTCAGCTTCATATGAGAGCGTGTCTGAAGAAGAAAGGCTAAGGACCATATGTGCGCATCTGATACCACCTAGTGACCTTGTCCTTACACTTGGTGGTCCAGTTCCTGAAATAGTTATTGAGAAACATGTTAGTGTTGGTGATAGAGTAGTGACAGATAGGTTACATTTTCCATTAAATACAAAAGTGCATCGAAAACATCTATGGTATCGTAAGTTTAAAACATCTTTACTTTGTTTGTAACACCGATTGGAGGAATAATTTTTGGTGCCTCATTAGAACAAAGTGTGGGTGTGCAAAACATTGGAAATACATATAAAAGTAACATAAATTCTAAGACCGTGGGAGTTCGGGCTTAGTACAATAGTTGGAACACATATTATCTCATCCTCTGGGTCGATGCTTACTATAGGTGGAGGATTAGGATCAAGTGGCTCTAGTGGTGGAGGAAATACTGGTGGGAGTTCTAGTTCTGGATCTAGTGGACAAGGTCTACACCCTCATCATCCACAATAGATATTTTATGAGATGTCTCTTCACTTACTGGAGTACCGAGGTATTTAGGATACTTCTGAACATGTACACAAGTGTGAAATACTATGGTGTGCTAAAGGAATCAAAACTCTTGAATGTATGGCAAGTTAGTTTGCTACTACTGTATAAGGGCACACACCTAGCTAGTATAGGAAGTATGATCTGAACTAGACTACTGTAGATTATAACCGGTTGAGTGATGCCTTCTTGTAGAGTTTTATAGACTGAATTTGAACATAAAACCATCAACATGTTGAAGGAAATTATGCAGGGCACATTTGAGAGTGTAAGGAAATATGATGCACACTTTAAAACTTTGTTATCAAAGTTGTCTTATGATATTCATACTAGCCAATATGCATAGTGGTTTTTGGTGGTTTGATTACACCTTTCGTAAAGGTGATATCTCATTAGATGTTTACAAATCTGCACGACACTTTGGAGTTAGCTTTGCATGCTTAAGGCGCTTGGGAGCATAAACACCAAGGTTATTCAGTTCTTAGAGGCACATATTGCATCTATGAAAAATAAGTTCAAGAAAATATCGTCTAATTCAAAGACGTAAGACGTGAAGTGGGATATGGTCTACAAATTGTGAGGTGGAAGGACATACCGAGGATAGTTGACCTCATAAATCAGTGCATGCCATGTTGCTGGATTGTGAGATCTGTCACTTAGATCATGATTTAAGTAGATGCCCCTTATTGTAGTGTGTGATCAGAAGAACATGTCTTGTTATTTGTATGATTTGTAAATACCACACTCATGAAATGAAGAATTGTAGGTTAATTGATCGATTCATGATGCTATTGAGAATGGTGTATGCTAGACCAATGTTGTAAATAATTCTACGGACTAAGGTGAACATCATAATCACAACTTCAATGAATGACGCCTCGATGGAGGTGGTAGAGGTAGAGGTTACCATGGAGGATACAAAGGTCATGGTCATGGTAGTGGAAGATTTGACTTCCTTGTAGAACTCGTTATAGATGTGAATCCCCGATCATTATAGGCGCGAATGCCCTCAAAATGTTATTTTCTCATGGTGCAGAAAAAATCATAAGTTTGAAGAATGCCCCAACTTATATGAGCATATGAGAAATCAACATAAGTAGGATAAGGGTGTGGGGATGATAAAGGTATAACGCATTATAGAAGATCAATGGATGCTGAAGTTAACACCTTATCCTAAGGTAATACCTGTGTTGGTGAGTACATGCGCTGAGGCTGCACATGCTCGTGAGACTCTAAAGTAGAAACTTGTTATTAAAAAATAGGAGGTATTACATGCAAAGTATCTAGATCCTACCCATCAGAAGGAATTTTATTAGGAAACTATGGAGGTTATTAGAAACTTGCAGGTGAGATATATTGTTTGAAGGAGCAAGTGGATGAAGTCGAACAAGAAAAAAAGTTTGAGATCCCACATAAAGATATTGATGACTTGAAGGATGTTTTTAAGATGTCAGCACTGAAAATAACATTCCTTTATTAGGGGAATGGATGAGGGAGAAAATACTGCGTCTAGATATGAGCGCGAGAGACAGATCTTGCATGCGAGCTTACATCCTCACAATCTTGAGTATGATAAAGAGATCACCTTGAATGCGTGGTTGAGGATTGGTTGTTGAGTAATATATTAATTGATATAGGTGTAAAAGTAAATGTAATCCCTTTAGATGTGTGGAATCGATAGGGATACTACCATTGCAACCATCTTCAAATGTTTTATATATGGAAAGTAGGACTAAAGCCATGCTCACTGAGTATTGAAGGATACCACTATTACAATACAAGGGGCCAAGTTTATTGGAGACTTTGAGGTCTTTGTGCTTCCGGGCGATAGTTTTCCACCTTTGTTGGGCACCCTTGGTGTTATGTGAATAATGTTGATTTGCACTTCAATAAAGGTTATATCAGTTTTGAGAACAAGGAGGAGCGCATAATTATTCCTTTGACAGATGGGAAGGCTACACCATATGTAGAGCCTTTAAGCGAGGAACATATTAATAGAATTTATATGTGGACCATTAGAGATCCCTTGGTTACTGAGCCATCTAAAGAAGGTATTATTTAGTGGTATGATGCTCATTCTATGAGTGATACAACCAGTGTTTCTTGTGATAACTGGGTGCATGGAACATATGAAATGGTTGAAGGGAGATCAAGAACATAGTTACATGTGTTATCGTGCCGCATGTTGTTCATCATTTGGGTCATAACGAAGTACCTCCTGTATAATTTGGTGAAGGAAATCCTAATGTATTTCTACGCCGCCAAGCTTAGTGGACAGATCAAATAGAAAGACGAAATATGTTGACTTATACCTTGCGTGATGGGAAATACACACAAAGATAACCTTTTGGGGTGGCAAGAAGTGAGAATCATTAGAGAATAAGAGATAAAATATGCGGAATAATCCCTTCACGTAATTGTAAAAGTAGAAACTAATATGCGAAAATATTATAGATCCGAAATAAAAGTGCGAATAAATAACACAACACGAGAGAGACAAGATTTAACGTGGTTCACCCAATTTGGGCTACGTCCACCAAGAATCACTTGCTCGATTTTATTACAAGCCTCCACTCTCTCAATACAATATCCAGATCCATTTGGAGCTATGCTCAACAAACTCTGCTTAATTCACACTCAAATTCAAAACACATCTGTAATAAATTTGCTTGTATATCTATCATATGCATAACACCATATAAATAGACAATAGCTTAAGCGGTTTTATAAAACCGTGGGTATCAAAACAATGGGGAAAAACAAAATTGTCCCATAAACCTATGGGTAACCGAAGAGGCGGTTTTACAAAACAATGGGTACCGAAAAACATGGGCCCAAAAATAGCCCATAACGGTTACCCATTACCCATGGGTTAATAAACCACCCATGAAAATTTGCTTGGGCTTCACCTGAGCCCCCTTCCATCGGGGGGGCTTCACCCCGAACCCCCCTGACCCGCTCACCGGCGAGCGGACCACCGTAAAAATACCCGAGTGTAACACATAGAAGGTGTACCACACTCTAACATGAAAATAGGCTCCACAAACATAACAGAATCACCTTCTCTACTAGGTTTCTTAGGAATAATGTACCTTCATAGATATGTGAATACCATGGGAAGGATGGTGCTTCGATCATGTTCTAAAGTGTGAGAGACTTTGGATCACTTTGGGTACATAAGTTTTGGGAAAATATACTACTCCTATTACATCCCTCTTTGGGCAAGATGTGGATTAAGTTAAAGGAAGGCATGTGCCCAGGCTTAAGAATAGGCCTTACAAGATGAATCTTAATTTGTCATTGGCCAAATTTAAGGAAGATATTGATAAGATGTCGAAATCTAGAATCATTGAGCCCATTAAGGAATCAAAGTGGGTTAACCTCATGGTGATAAGTATATAGAAATATGGTAGGATAAGGATCTGTGTGGACTACAAAGAGTTGAATGTTGCTTGTGTTATAGATCCTTTTACAAAGGATATCTTGGAAGGCATTACAGGGCACAAGATTTACTCTTTTATTGATGGATTCTCTAGTTATCATTAGGTACAGATTGCTAAAGAAGACCAAGAAAATAAAAATTTCACCACTGAGTGGGGAAGTTTTGTATATATATAGTTATGCCTTTTGGGTTGAAGAATGCGCCTACAATATTTTCGTGTATTGTTGTGCAAGCATTTGAAGACTTTATACATAAGTTTTTACATGTTTATTTGGATGATTGGATGGTATATGGGCTGGTAAAGGATCACTGTGACAACTTAAGACTCATGTTTGAGAGATGTAGGCAATTAAGCATCTCCTTGAATATTAAGAAGTGTATCTTTGCTACACCCTTTGGGACTTTGTTAGGACATATTATATGCAAGGAAGGTTTGTTGGTAGATCCTGCTAAGGTTGTAGTTATCTTGGGTTTGGAGGAGCCTACTAATCAGAGTGAGGTGCGTAGGTTCTTGGGACATATAAGTTATTACAGAAAGTTCATCAAGGGGTATGCTATGATTTTCGTGCCCTTGGAGGAATTGTTGAAAAGAAAGGGAAAGTTCCATTGGAATGAGGTGCAATAGATAACATTTGAGACATTGAAGGAAAGACTTACTTTTGTGCCCATTCTACATTTTCTCGGGATAATCCATCATGTACATGTTGATGCCTCTGGCATGGCCATTGGCACAATGTTAGCACAACCTGGAGATGAGATTGTTGATCATCCTATCTATTTTGTGAGTTAGAAGTTGATACCACCTAAGTAGAATTATACAACTACGAGTTCAAAGACTTGTATATGATTTACACACTGCATAAGTTTTGAAAATACTTGCTAGAAACTCCTTTTATATTTTATACAGATCACATGGAACATAAATACTTGGTTAATAAGTCCATTTTACATAGTGCACATATGTCGTTAGATTATCTTGTTTCATGAATTTGAATTTACAGTGGTTGTAAAACTAGGAAAGAATAATTAGACCGGATCATTTGTTAAGGATTAACTCAAAGCGAGGAAATGCAGAGCATTAAGAACACAAGTGTAGATGCACACATGTTCATATTAAACCATGTGACCTTTGATTTATAAGATATTGTTGTATTCTTGTGTATTTGTGTGGTGCTGCAGGATGAAGAGCTTGAGAAGAAACAACTTTCCATACTCATTGTTCCTTACATGTTGATCAAAGTGGAGATTTTTACAAGTTTGGTCATGATGAATTTTTACACCGATGTGTACCGGAGTATGAGCGGAAGCTATAATGGAGGAAGCTCATGGTGGAATTGTAGGATGACATTATGCGTGAAATGCTACCGCAAGAAAATTTTTGTTAATGGTCTTTGGTGGGAAACATCAGATAAGGATTGTAAAGAGTATGCCAAAGCGTGTGATCATTGTTAGGGCCTTAGGAAGCCTAGGCATAAATATGAGATGCCTTTGAGGCCTATTACGAGTGTAAAACATTTTTAGAAGTGGGCGATTAAATTTGTGGGTCCTATTTCTCCACCGGCATGCAGGATCGGTTGCGTTATATTGTTACATGTAAAAATTATCTCGACAAGGTGGGTCAAGTAACACCTAAAAAGGATTACATGAAAAAAATAGCCACAAGGTTCTTATGGGAAAATATTATTAGCAGGTATGGATGTCTATTAATCTTGACAAGTGATAGGGGCACACACTTTTTGAATGATACAATCAAGGTATTATTGGTAGAATTTATGATGGCACATCACAAGACAACACCTTATCACCCACATGACAATGGGACTAATGAGGCTTTCAAAAAAATTGGGATGTACATTGATGAATATTTTTGATGTTGGAAAAAGGACTGGATTGTAAAGTCTCTCATTGATCGTGGTCATACATGAAAACCTACAAGAGGTTGAATAAGTCTACACCCTTTCGGTTGGTGTTTGGCACAAAGGTTGTTTTACCAATAGAATTCATGTTATACTCCTATGTATTATGCGTGAAGGTGGAATGGATGACTTAAAAATCCTCAAGAGTGAATTAACAAGCTGATGTTGTTTGATGAGTTGCGTATGCTATAACACGCTGAAGCCGTAATGATGAGAAGGCCCAAAAGAAGACATGCCACAA
Source organism: Taxus wallichiana var. yunnanensis (assembly GCA_018340775.1). Lineage (NCBI taxonomy): Eukaryota > Viridiplantae > Streptophyta > Pinopsida > Cupressales > Taxaceae > Taxus > Taxus wallichiana. Next base: position 496,030,042 of record CM031242.1, on the reverse strand, counting down.
TAGGAACATTAAAAATAAGAAACTTGAGGTTGGAAAATGGTTCTTCTTTATGACTCCAAGTTTGTGCACCACCCCGGGAAATTTAAGGTGCATTGGTTGGGACCGTATGTGGTGACTTATATACTTGATTCAGTGCACTTGCAAGTTGTAGGTATTGGATGGAACACACGCTTCCTAGTTATTTCAACGGGAGTAAAGCTAAAGACATACTATAAATAAGTCTTCTTGGTGTTTGTAATAAGGTAATATTTTTAGTTAAAATAGATTTCCCTTTAATACATTTTCATTATATGTGTTTCCTTTCATCATCATTATGCTTTGTCAATTTAGTTCAATGTTTTGTTATAATAAAGTGTGTTTGCATGCCGTGGCTGATTACTATCTAGTGAATTCATGCGCAGAGGACCACACATAATTTAAGTGTGGGGTGGAGTAGATACATGATAAATGGGCCATGATTGAATGATCTCTAGAGGATGGGTATACATAGAAGAAATATGGTGCAGTGCTTCGTAAAGGTGCGGATCAAGGGAAAATTGCTCAGTGATGAAGACCACGCATAAATGGATAAACACACAGTGTAATGCGAGTTAGGCAATAACATGGGAGCTACTTGGTGTAAGGCGTAGTTGATAGGTATTCCAGTGCATGAAGGCACCCAAGAGGAGGTCTATAGCTAAGAAGTAGGGGGTGTGCCAGAAGGTTATGAATGGGGCGTAGAAAACTAGCAAAAAATCATGGAAAAAGTAAAAATGTGTAAATAATGCTAAGTATGGTGGTTGGTGAAGAGCAATCAATTTGGAGAAATTTGAAAAATCTATATAAGGAGGGGTCAGTGCATATCAATTTTACCTTAGATTGTGAAGTATAGTGTTTAAGCTAGTTGAAGAGTGAGTCAAGAGTAAGTTGTGTACAGAGTATGTGAAAGAGTGAGTAAAGACATCGACCCAGAGTGATTTCTACATGACATTTTATAGCTCCATCGAGAGAGTGTTTGAGCTATAAGAAAGCATGAAGGGAGCAAGTTTGCGAGTTAGGGTTCAAGGGGAAGCTAGGGCATGCGTGTTTGAAGTTACAAACCTCAAATTTACTACAAAAAACATGTTTATTATCGCAATGGCACCTAAACTAGCACTTGAAGTGACCACAAGGGGTGAAGTAAAAATAAATGTAAGTAGAGGTGGAGGATACCCTCAAAAGTCAATTTTCAGAAATACAAGACCAGAGGGTGTTAGAATGGGTTTGGATTGGGAGTCACATATTAGACAAAGTAAATTAAGTGACTAAAATCATCGTACTAAGGATAACAAGGATGAATTGGAAAAATAATTGGTGGTAAAAATAGATTTGAGGACAGAGAATGACATGGCCATCTATGATGACATAAGTCGAGAGAAGTTCTTGGTGGGTGTTGGAGATGCCATAGTTTGGGAAACCTGAAATATTATATTAATGGTTGATGTCTCGTGTCAAAGAGGACTTCTTCTATTTTCGCAAGGCAGCAAATGCAACTTACCACGCCCTTGATTGGGAAGTAAACAAGGTTGAGGATTTCGGCACCGAGATTGGTAGGGATGTCAAGGATGACAAGGCTGTAAAAGCAACTAATGTCAGACCGCTTATGTAAAAGGAGGGCGTGTTATAGACATTGTCAAGTTAGAAAACTACCATGTGATTCAAGTGAAGCTTCGCGCCTCCTCACCAAGTTGAATAACTAGGAGCGCTGGAGCTAGGTAAACAAAAGATGGCTCCATATCACCAAAAAAATGAAAGAAAGAGTCATATATATTTTTTCCTCTTTTATCACGAGACCATTATTTAAGAAGTGCACCATGGGGATAAGATAAGTTTTGGTGCTATTTTTTTGTCTCTTGTGTTTGTGGAAATTAGGGTGCCTGATGGGCCTAAGGAGAATATTTGGCAGTTCCTTGAGGAGAAAAATTCCCTCATAGATAGGTTTGCAAAGTATACATGTGAAGGGTCCATGAGTGGTCCTTATAAGAAAAGACTAGAACTTTAGTACAAGCATTTCATGTGAAGCCTTTAAACATGAATGGAGAATAACAAAGGACCTTCCTTCGGTATTAGATACGAAAGCATAGTTTGCTACATACCAATATTTTTGCATACAAAATTTGGGATGAAGGATGGAAAGTGGAGTCCCTGGTGCAAACTTCCTTATGTATTTACCGTGCATTACTTTCAGGCATCAATGCATAGATTTTCCAATGCACATAGATTGGTTTTTGATGTAGATAAGGTAGACTATGATTATCATACACTATAGAAGAAGTATGTCTACCTACAAAGAAAATATGATCTCTGATAATATAAGTGCCAACTCGAATGAGTTTGCAATTGGGAAATATGGTGTGACTAAGGTATACCTCTACCTTAAGCCCAAGTTAGAAAATGGAAAATATATTGAAAATGAGTTTAGGATTCCTAAACTTCCTAAGGGAAAACACATGGTGGGTACGCTGTAAGATGAAGAGCCCGTAGTATTAGAAGAAGAAGAAGAGTTAAAGGAAGATAATGGTGGATTGGACCATGGCTCGTGGAGGTAGCCTATAACTAGAGTAAAGAGAATGCACGAGGAAACTCCTCCCACACATAAGGAAGAGGAAGTAGGAGAGGATACATGTGATAAGGAGATGGGGATGGATGTTAGAGGCATCGAGGAGAAAAAATTTAGGAGGGTGATAAGAAGAACAAGGACCCTAGGCGTAACTATGAATGCAGACCTTCCCAACCCGAGAAGCCAAAGACCTCTTTAAAAATCTTGTGCAAGAGAAGAAGAAACAACGGAAGTATGTACCAAGACAGGGTGAGGAGGAGGAGGAGGAGGATGAGAGCACGTGCGTGTAAAACACAACTACTCACTCATTGAAATGATACAAAAGAAAATCGGGAGGAAGAGGTGAAGTATGATACAGATCTCTTCAAGGAGAATCTCACAATATTCTACCTTCAGGGGTTGGGATCTCATCCCAGTAGAGTAGTTCCGATGAAGAACAGAAAGGAATGAAGGAAAGAAGGGAAGGAAGATGGATCTGAAGGGAGAAAAGAAATGAATTCCAAAGTAGAAAGGTCAGAGGGTCTATGTTTTGGGTTGGTAGTAAACAGAGCCGAACCTACTTGCATAGACAAACAAAGCAATACTGATGAACAAATGACAAAAAGTAGAGATAGATCCAATAGAATAAACACATAGATCTGACATAAGAAAGATCAGATGCCCATAACACACATATTCAGCACAAAGTCTCAATATTTGTATTAATATTTTCTTCTGTTACAAAAGTACAAAGCCTTTTCTTCTCACTTCTATTTTTCATCTAAAGATATCCACCCCTTGAATACAACAAGTATTCAAGTATTTATAGAAGAAGAGAAGAAAAGAAGGCAAAAACAAACCAACCACTTAATTACAAAAATATCTTACAAGAGATTCTAAAGTCATTTGTTGACTTTTTGACAACTTTGTGGATGACATCATCCCATGGTGCAACATGGATGATGTCATCATTTGTGTCAACACACTTTAGATAATTACAAGGAGAAAGTCGGGAAGAAGAAAACTATTCATCGTCGTCCCGCGGCTGAAAGGGAGTATCCTACTTTTGTTGCTTTGCTCAGGCGACGAGATGTGGAACTGGGCACGGTACTCCATGAACTTGCTGATCATGGGTTGAAGTTGATCCTGGGAAGGATCCTTGTGTCGATCACTGATAGCTTCGCAAGTCTCCCACTCATCCGTGAGCTTTTCTGGGAGTTTGGAATAATCATTTTCTACCTCTATCAGGTACCCAATGAAGTCACGACAAGCCAGCAGGTTGTTGATGGATTCGGCGTCGAAAGTGACCTCTGGTCCCAGCCCTTGTGAAATGATCTCCTTGAAGATCCGAATAGTTTCCTCTACCTTTCTTAAGGTGAAAGAAGGAGTGAGAAAACCCGGAGACATTCTCGGACAATTTGCTCCATTTGATGCATTGCATCCAGGGCTTCCTCCTTTATCTTGTCAATCTTCTCCAGGACAAACTCCAGCTGATCAACCCGATAATCCAGAGTAGAAAGGATTTTGTTGAGGGCTCTGGGGTGTCCAAAGATGCCGAACTTGACCAGATCTTCGACTGAACAGTCGAGCATTTTCTGAAAGGTCTCATGCTGCATCTTGGCATGGTCCAGCTCTTTAGAGATGGGTCCTGCTATCGCCTGGAGCTCTCTGTTCATCCGATTGATATGCTGATATAATCCGGTGAACTTAGCGATCACTCCCTCACTTTCTTTGAGGATTTGGCTCCTCCAGGTGGAAACTGCCATGCCCTGCTCGCCGATTTTGGTATACTCATTAATCTTATCCTGGCTCAGAGGCTCAGGAGTTTCGGTGGTAGTTGTAGGAGGTGCACTGCCCATTTTCTGCAAGGCATGGAGAAGATGTTTATTTTGCTCCTTTAACAGCCTTTTCTCTTCCTTTTCTTCCTGGAGCTTCTTGCAAAGGGCGTCAACTGTAGATAGGGCCTCTCCTGAAGGCTTTCTGAAGATGTCCCCATTGTGACTTGGGTCACTGTGTAATCTGTCGAAGATAGATCCTTTTTATCCTTTAAAGGATTGGGGTATGCTATCTCCATTACTCTCTCCCCTGACGCACTCTGAGAGAAGCGGGTTATAGGCTTTTGCTTCTTGACCCCTTTTGATGGGATGATGGAGAAGTCCATCGGTGTGATGGGAACTTTCCTCTTTTGTTGACTCAGGTGCTGGGAGATCCATGCTGGACTTATGGGGGAAGGACCAGAAATAGAAAAGGGAGCAGCTGCAGTAGTAGAAGGAAAATGCGTGGAGACACTTGGAGGCGGCATTGAGAGGGAAGCCGAGAAAGTGCTCACGGGAGGAAGGGATACTGCAGGGGAGGTAGACATGGGAAAGGAAGGGAGCTGAGAGATGAGGGAAGAAATGGTGGGGGATAGCTCCGCGAGAGAAGAGAAGATGGATGATGAGGAAGGGGAACAACGAGAAGATGGGGAGAGGACACGACCAAAGGAATGGTCACTTGGGTCACTCGAGGAGGGGAAGGAGGAGAGGGAGAAGGGATAGAAGGGACCTCAATGGTTATAGTAGTGGCAACATCCTGAGTGGATGTGCCTATCGGAACATCTTCCGCTGCTTCTTTCTCCGGGCTTTAGGGATTACTGACCCATTCTTGTGAAGCGGAAGGAATTTTCGGGAGCTTCCTCTTGGGTGGAGCTTGACTCACCCTCTTTGTCTTTCCCTTTGCTCTTTGGCAAATTTGTTTTGGCTGGAAGGTGCGTTGCCCAATGGAGAAGTGGTGAAATCAACTCCGAGGTAGATGAGACCATTCATCCTACACCAGTGCTCTTCATTCTTCCATGAGTTTCTTTGACCCTTTCCTCTATTATGCTCGAGGTGCTTTGGTTACTTACATCAATTACAGTGAAAGGCCAGTCGTCCCCACCCGTGTCAAGATATACTTGATCAACTTCTTGATCAGTAGTTTGATAACCTTTTGGGACGATGGCCACGCCGTATTGGATGATTTCAGCCAAGGCCAAGCGGGAATGGTCTTTCCTCCTGAGCTCGACCTCATGATATAGGTCGATATAAATATCCTCGATCTGTGGAACGTGGATCGGATCGAGTTTGGCTCTGGGTAGGCAATTCCTTGGGTCGAAAGTGGGCCTTGCCGAGGAAGTTGTGCTTTAGATTTAGTAGCTCCAGTTCTGCAAACATATCCCATGCTTTGTGGTGAGAGAGACAAGTATACCTGCCCACTGTGAGGGGGAAAGGAGTTCCACCCTTCTTTCTCTTTAGGCACTTCTCGTGGTAGGTTATAAGTTGTCTTGACAGCTCCAACAGGATCAACTTGGGGCCGGCTGTATCTCGGCAATTTGGTTGGTTCCCCCAAGAAGTTGGCTGCCCTTAGATAGGTAAAGGTGGGGAATTGTGTGAACAAGGCTCCCCATTTCTCTGTAGCTGCAACAATGCTCTTGGTCGTACGACCGTGAGTCATGTTTGGCCTCAAAAGGCAGATGATGCCGTAGAAGAAGGCATTGTTAATCTTTGTAAACTGGGGATACTATTTTCCAGCTTTAGTTCTGGATAATATTCATATATTTTGACTTGGGGCCAAACCCCGCACCACATTAAGGCTGGATAATCTCTTTCTGAGGCCGCAACATAAACTACGTAGGAGTTCATGTAGAACCTCCCCGTTGTGGTGAGTTGTTGGAGCTTCTTGGATATAGTGCTTGCTTATGATCTCCGCCCACTCGAAGCGTTGATCTGGCACATTCTTGTTCATTGTCTCCAAGTATCTAAGCATCCATTTATGAAAGTAGTGGGCATCAGGAAGCCCAAATACTCTTGCTCAGGAACGTGATTGTATCACTTAGTTCCTCGAGAAATCACTGCGATGAATGACTTGTGGCCATCTGGTCACCACCTTCTTGTTTTTCAGGTATACCTCATTCATCAACTGCATACACTGATCTTCATTATCCTCCCAAGCCTTGGTGCAGTCTTCTTGGCTTACGGCCACAAAGTGACGGTGGTGAGGAATGCCAAGCATAATTTCAAAGTGTCGGGCAGTGAGGTTGATCACGACCTCGCCCTTCTCATTCAGGACACACCTAGTGTCTTTGTTGTAGCAGCGGGCCACTACCATCATGAATTCATTATTTACTGCACTGACTGGGATTCCTCCAGCAAAATGCAAGCCACTTGCCTACCATTTTCCATCCAGGACTTCCTGTGACCCTCCGGGTTCTGGCCCAGAAATCCTCCATATCAATGTGCCCGAGCTCTGAGTCTCTTATATCCAGGTCACACTCTGCCTGGGATTCGGGCATCCTGACCCTCTGATATTTGTACTTCATCTCTTCTTCTGTAAGTTTGGCTTTGCCCTTGGACTTGGTTGGTCTCTTACTTGATGTTGACATATGTAGTTCTGAACTCAGTTGCTGATCTGCAAGAAGAAGAAGTGAAACCCAATGCAGGAAAGTCATATTAGCTATTTGATCTTCCATTAAAGCGTTGACAGAAGGAAGAGTTAGCAATTTTAAGGTCTCAGGGCGCAGGGCGCATGAACACTGCAGGTTGCAGGGTTAAATAGTATGGCACACAGAAAAGAGGTGCTGCAAGGGACAAATCAGCCAAAGGGCGCAGGGCACATGGAAACTGCAGAGGACATTTTTGTTGTTGCAAGCGGAAGTGCGCCTGCGCCATATATATGCATTTTATAACAGGCGCTGATATTCTTCATGTTACATGGGAACAGGATGCGCAAGGTGGCATAGGGTTAATGTTGTAAATCATTTTTTGTGCGCGCATATATGGTTTGTGTGACATATGCATTATGTGCGCAAAAGGAAACTCATGCATGACATTATGTTGCTGTAATAAGGGATGCGCCTGCGCTGTTAATAGTTTATACTTGGCGCAAATAAAGTTGATGTTGCATGGATGCAGGGTGCACCAATGGCGCAAGTTTTTAATGTTGCACATGAGTTTGGTGCGCCAAGAGGCAGGGAAAGTGGGTGTTACAAGCCAGGAAAGTGCGCCTTGAGGGCACAACTGTTTGTTATGCAACAAGCATGGTGGATGCGCCGTTGGCGCGACTATTTTTATGTTGCAAGGGCGGCGTTTGCGCCAAAGGGAAAAACACAGTTTTTATCAATTTTTAAGCCTCCTCTTTCTCCATGGGGTTTGGATAGGTGTTAAGCCTCTTTTGCAGGGTTCCTTGGATAGAGAAGGGGGGGAAAAAAAAAAATCCAAGTGTTTTTGAGGCAAAAGCTCTCTCTTTACCAGCAGATCTGGAAAGAGGAAGGAGAGCAGGGGAGAGATAACCAGGGCAGCAATAGACTTGACAAAACAACACAACCTACTGCACAAGCAACCAACAACTAGCAAAATACAGAGGAAAAGACCACCTACCCGGAATATATATATATGTGAGAAGCGAGGCGGGGTCCACGAACTCGACACGAGGACGACAGTGAGCAAACAGGTGCAGAAGAATAAATCAATCACGTGTTTCTGACTGGTGAAAGTGACAGGGTGGATGCGCCTATATATAGGCAAGGTTGTAATAAATGCACCAACCACTTTTTGAAGTGGCGCACCAAAACACCTGTCGACAATGGAAAGCATGCGCCCTTTGGCACACCAAAACACCTGTCGACACGAAGTTATGTGCGCCTTTGGCACACCAAAAGTGTTGTCAACACGGAAATATGTGCGCCCTTTGCACCAAAACGTGGCGCAACAAAAACATATTGTTGACACAAAGGCGCATGCACCTTGGCACATGCAAGAAAGGTGCAACATGGTGAGGCACACCAAAATGTGTGTCGACACTTCAAACCATGTGCCAAAGGAATTAAAGGGGGCGCAGGAACACTGCATGTTGCATAGACATTAGGTGTGCCCGACCAAAAAAGACCAAAAATGGCTAAGTTCGAAAACTAGATTTCTCGGGAAGGGATTTTGCAACGTTCGAACATAGAGGGTCCTTGATGGGACCGGAAACAAAATTTTGGTAGGGTTATCTGTAAAATTTCCCTTGCCAATTTTACGGGATAACAGCTGGCTCTTTCTGGGGACTATCTCTGAGCGAACCTCAGGGGTAGAGAATCCCATATCTACACGTGCCTATCCATTGGGTAACAAAGTCAAAAACAAGGGAGACCGGAAAGGGAAACACACAACCAACAAAAGCAAACACACGACAAAAACAAACACACAACTGAAGCAAACTATACAAAGAAGAGAGCAAGCTCTACTTCCTGAAGATTTTCAGATGTTGCCCGCTATAGGGAAGTGGGAGTCCAGTTCCATCTGGATACGAGAGATAGAAACTATTCTCTCCATTGAGCTATTTGATCTTGAAAGGTCCCCTCCATAGGGAATCAAATTTTCCGTGCATGCCCTTTGGCTCTCTTCGTTTGTCCCACAAAAGGATAAGATCTCCCACCTAGAAATTTCTTTGCTTAGCTTTTTTATCAAACAATCTTTTTACCTGATTCTGATGCTTGGTGATCCTGTCGACCACTCTTACTCTCTTTTCTTCGAGCTCTGCTAGATACATGATCCTCTTTTCAAGGGAATTTTGGAAAGTCTCATCTTCGATTGCTCGTGCCAAGCGCAGAGCAGGGAGTTCAGTAGAAATGGGAAGCTCGGCATCGGTGCCATATAACACTTGAAAAGGTGACATGCCGAGAGACCTCTTGGGAGTGATGCGGTCCACCCACAAAGCGTCGTATAATGACTTGTGCCACATTCGTTGATTCTCATCTACTAGCTTTCGTATGATGGTTACTAAGTTTTTATTACTGGATTCTACCTGACCATTTCCTGAGGGTAATAATCTGAGGCGTGAGCCAAAGTTATTCCATATTCATAGCAAAAACCAACAACCTCTCGTGAGGAGAAGTTGGAAGCGTTATCAGCAACAATCTTGTTTGGAACGCCAAACCTGACAATGATATTTTCTTTGATGAAACTGCAAACAACCTCGGAAGTGGCATGTTTGACAGGTATGGCTTCTACCCATTTTGTGAAATAATCTGTTGCCATCAGGACATAACTATGTCCAACACTCGATTGGGGATTGAGTGCACCAATAAAATCAATTCCCACTTTTGAATGGTTCGAATGGTTTGGGCTTTGACAAATGGTGTGCAAGGTTCACACTGACCCGTGGCCGCATCTTGAAAAGTGTCGCCAATTTGGGCTTCTTGTGTGTAATGGTTCTGGTCAATTCACACTTTGGTTCTGTCACCAGGCTGAGGGGAAAAGCAACCAATTTGGGCTTGCCGACAAACTGCTGGCAAGGTTCACACTTTGCTACCCAGGTGGCTGCATCTTGGAAAAGCGTCGGCCAATAGTACCTAGCCCGGATGATCTTGTGTGCCATCACGGAGAGGAGAAATGGCCCCACAGGCGAATTATGAAAACTCTCAAGTAAATTCACTTGCTTTATGGTTTGTCAACACATCGCAAGAAGATGCCATCTATTCCGCATTTGTATAAACCGTCATCCCGAGATGATATATCTGGCTGCTCACGAGATTTATAGCGTGCTTCTCCTTTGTAGTCGGATGGGATGGGCATTCGCCATAGGTGAGAAAGAAAGCAATATCGGAATACCATTCATTGCTGGTTGCGACAAATAGGACCATAGGCAGTGAATCAATTTTCTCCAGCTGGCTTTGCGCTCCATTGGTGTAATCATCCTTTTCCTCAAAGTCTTCTAATCTTGGTTTTCAGCCATAAGTTGACATAGGCCTTTGCCTCTTACTAACTTGGTTGGTTTTATATCTAGATCATACTCCTGGACCTTTGTAATCCAATTCCCCCGTAGGCTTCCTAACTCTGTTGAGTTAAAATGGACTTGACTACCGTGTTAGAACCAGAACCACCGTATGGGAGTTTAAAATGTAATACATGAAATTCTTAACTACGCTTTGACAATGGTGAAGGCATGTTTCTCTAACTAAGCTCATTTTTAGTTCGTGAGGCTTGAGGGGAGAGCTCATAAATGCATTGGGGATTCACATCCTCGAAATTCCTTTGCATTAGATGGCGATACGGTGTGCTCGGATGCATAGCTATACATAATAAAATCCTTGGAGAAATCGGGACATACCAGAACTGGCACGTGAGCAACGAAGCTTTTATTTCTTCAAATGACCTCTTCCCTTCTTCGCTCCATCGGAAAGTTGGTGACCCTTTCATCATGTCTAATATGTGGCGAGTCTTTTCAGCAAAGTCGGGAACAAAGCGCCTGAGAAAATTCACCTTTCCGAAGAAAGAGTGAACGCGGTCTTGCTTGTAGGAAAAGTAAGGCTCTGAATAGCCTTAACTCTTTCGGTATCTATCTTCGTTCCTTCTTTGCTAACAACATGTCCTAGCAACTTTCCTTCTGTGACTCCAAAAATAGACTTTTTCAGGGTTCAGGAAATCCCATGCTCTCGGCATCTAATCAATACTTGCTCCAAATGATCACAATGATCATTTCATTGTTTAGAGAACACAGTTAAGTCATCTAAGTAGACCACAATGACCTTCCCCATCATACCTTTGAATGCAAGGTCCATGGCCCACTGAAAAGTGGCGCCAGCATTGGTCAGGCCAAAAGGCATCCTGCTGTAGGCAAACGTGCCCCGGGGGTAGTGAATGCTGTTTTAAATTGGTCTTCAGGTGAGACTTCAATCTGATTGTAGCCCGAAAAACCATCAAGCATGGACAACATTTCTGATCCAGTTACTGCTTGTAGAACTTGATCCATTATAGGAAGTGGGTAGTTGTCCTTTAGGGAAGCCTGATTCAGTTTTGAAAATCTACGCATATGCGTATTTCACCATTCTTCTTGCGCCTTTGGCACAATGTTTGCCACCCAAAATCTTGTGATGGATAGGAAAAATGATTCTGCATCCAATTTTCTGAATTTCAGCCTGGATAGTACCTGAGATTTTAGGATTATAATGTCTCTACTTCTGGTGAAAAGGTTTGACGTCTTCTTTCAATGGGATATCATGTTGGACGTCCTTTGGCTTGAAAGACTTTAGATCGGCATAGGACCATGCCAATACATCCATGTATTTCTTTACAGATTTGACAAACTTCCGCTTCTCTTCAGGTGTGCAACATTTTCCAATGTTCACAAACTGCGGATGTTCTACCGAACCTAAATTAACCGGTTCGGTTTATGGGGAGGAATTAGGATCATCTCGCCTTTTCTTTTTTACAAAGAGATCATGCACAGCCGAACAACCGCTCTAGAGACCAGGGCCCTTCTGAATTTTATTTCCTTTGAGCTGACATATGCCGTCGTTCCCTTTGGATTCATCATTTTGACCGTAATGACTGATTCACGGCACGTAGAAGTGGATCCTTCAAAATGAAGTTCCTTAAAATTTTCCACCTTTTCTAGAAAGGCAATGAGTTGATTGTCATCGTTGAATACTTGCCAATGCTTGAGAATTATCCTAAGCACGCTTGGGTGAAAACCACCTCAATGGTGTATTTGTCATTTTCAAACTTGGGGTGAGGGAGAGCATGAGGGATGCTTTGAAATGCGCCAATGAATCGGCCATGTCATTCTGAGCTCTTGGAATGGATTCTATTGAAAAAGCATCAAACTCTTCGATGTTGTCCCACACCGCATTGCGGTAATGCCTGAGCCTCTCATTCTTCACTTGATATATCCTTTTAACTTGATTTACGACTAGCTCTGCATCACCTTGTACCTTAAGATTTTTGATCCCTCTTTCCTTCGCGGCTTGCATGCCAAGTAGCAAGAGATTCATACTCAGTAGTATTATTCGTGTTGAAAAACTGCAGCTTGAAAGAGAGAGGAATAATCTCCTCTTCGGGAGATATAAGCACGGCTCTAGCGCCACACCCACTAGTCACGCAACTGCCATCAAACTGCAAAGTCCAGATCTTGTTAAGATCTTCTTCTTGGATGAGGACAACCATTTTGTCAGACTCGGTAGACAAGAAATAGTTCCCCATTCCTGATGATTCGAAAATAATTTGGGCTTTGGGGTCCTCAGAGTTAGTAACCAAGTACTTCTTTTGTGATTCTGGCTCCAATGTCTGCATTACACCTTTGACGGGGATTCTAGCCTTAGACCAGTCCATGTGAATCTCCCCACCAACTTCACTGCAAAAACTTCTTCCCAGCAAAATTCCATAGGCTGCTGGAATGTCGGCAACGAGGATGGTCATTTTTACTCTTTTCTCTGGGAATGCCACAAATGCGAACTGAGCATCTTTGATCTGACCAATCAGCGGAACCTGCTTGGTTTCCAAGGAATAACATCTGCCAAAAGGCTTGGTAAGGGTGAGGCCCAAAGCATGGGTGACTTTTACCGCATGACATTATCGAAGCTCCGAGAATCAATTATGCGATTACTTAGCTTGTGGCCATTGATTAGGGGAGAGATAGAAAGGTTCTATCTTGCACGATGCGAAGTTGAGGCAACATTTATGCGGGATGCGGAGGAGTGGAAAGGATTCCTTTTAGGGAGATCGGGAGATATAGTCTGACAACTTGGCTTTGAATATACTTGATCAACCTTACAAGTTGTTCGGGGTTTGATTGAAGATACTCGGCTTCAGACATTTGGATCTTAGTCTTTTTAGCATGATCTATGATGTCAAACATGGCCAAGGGTTGCGTTGATGGAGGAATGAGTCCTTCATTTCGTGATGGTAGGGTAAAGTTACTGGTCTTCATGGAAATAGAAGAAGGCTGATTTGGAGGAGAGATGGGAGGAAAAGATTTCTTTGTAAAAGACTTAACAGGGGGTTGAGCAGGAAGAGGATTACCTCTTTTAGCAATAGTTGGGGGCGTGGAAGATGCAACCTTCTCTTTCTACACATTGGCAGCGACCTCTGCTTCTTTTCCTTGCGAGCGGGTAAAAACAACATATGATTGTCCGCTTGCATATCCTTGGGTACCCTCTTCTTCATCAGATTCTTCCTCATCAAATTCCATATACCCGATAGTAGAGTCGCCAGTCGGTTCACCGACATCTTGATCATCTTCACCTTGAGATGAAGGTTCTTCGTAATTTTGTTCCTCTTCTTCGATTTCGGCCAAAGCGTTGACCGGGAGCCTCAAGCGCCAACCGCGAGCAGTTGCAGGCAGATCGCGCCTATGCGGGATGCTGTTGGGAGTAAAAGTTCTTCGTGGAATATCCCGATTCAGAGGAACTGGGGGAAGCTTGGGCTAACTACTTCTTTAATGCGAGCAAGTCATTTGCCATCTTCTGAAATGCCGGATCAGACGAAGTGGCCTGAGAAGGATTTGCAGCTTTGAACTTGGATGACTCTCATTTCAATTCGCCAGATATTAGCAAGTTGTCCTCTATCCGAATGGCAGCAGCCCTGGCAAGAGGCAAGGTAGCTACTTGTTCTTGCAGGAGTAAGAAACTTACTTTCGAGCTCATAGCGTTTACGAAGAAACACTTTTGATTTTCCGGTGTTGGAAGCATGGCAACAGGCACACGGTTGATTAATGCATTGAACCTGGTGATAAAATCATGCATAGTTTCATTGGCCTCCTTCTTTAGGTGAGTGATCTTTGACAGTAACGTGAATGCGTCTTCAGAAGGCTTATACCTGTCTTCAAAAGCATCCCGCAAGGTGGCCCAACTAGTAATAGATCCGGCCGGCAAATGCTGAAACCATTCCCATTGCGGGCCCTTGCAAAGTTTCTAAGAAGAGGCGAACTGACACATCTTCATGGGTCACATCCAGGATGCTGCATGACATGATGAATGCAGATATGTGTGAATCCATGCTTTGGTTTCCGCTCCCATCAAATTTGGGAAAATTCTTTCGGTTTCCATGTGGAAGTGCGTGAACAGGATGTGGTAATGCCAAAGGGCCCATAGCATTTCCCCATGGCACCGCCATTTGAAAAGCTGGAAAGAGGACGCGAGCTGGAAGTGCGGTTCCACTGAGCAACAGAGCGCTGTAAAGTGATGTAGATGTTCCTGATGAGAGACGCTTCCTTCGTGGAGGCGAGACACTCCTGGATGACCGGTCAGCTGAACTTAGTGACGAGAAGCGAGCCGGTGTTATACTGAAGTTGTGCCTTTGAAGCAGGTCAAAGGTAAGATCGACTTCTCCACGAGCTCTCCTGCTACGAGTAAATGGTTCACCCGCCAGTGTACCTTCCAGATCTGCAATATTTTGGATCAATTTAAAACTCTTTTTGGTTGTACTTGCTGATTTTCTGATTTTTCTGACAAAAACCAGCAGCATGTACTTTTCTAAATATTTAAATTTTATCCTCCTCTTGAAAACCGATTGCGGTTTATTTGTTTGATTAACAAGGATAAAATGATGGTAAAACTTAGTAAGCTGATTTTCAGATCTAGAGTTGACTTTTTAAAGAGTTTGAAAATTTTGGTAAACTGTCAAAAACTCAGATCTACGGAAAAATACAGATTTTTATAAAAACTCAGTGAACTAAAGATCTCTACTAGCCCAATCTATGGATCCTGAAGAAAATTTTCAGTTTGGGTCACTTTTGCAAAAATTTTGGGTTTTAAGCAAAAGTTCAAATTTGCAAACAGGTAATGATTTTTCTGATTTTCACTGATTTTTTAAACACACCACCATCATAGATCTGATAGATCTGTTCGATCCCCAGTGAGTCACCAAAAACTGTTGGTCCGAAAATCTGTCGCTTGGATAGATCTATGGATAGACGAGCCAACAGTGTGTAGGGCATAGCCCCTCTTTGAGTCAGCAAAGCGAAACTAGTTTATTGCTATTCTACCAGCAGGAATCTTGTGCAAATCTCACAATATTCTACCTTCAGGGGTTGGGATCTCATCCCAGTAGAGTAGTTCTGACGAAGAACAGAAAGGAATGAAGGAAAGAAGGGAAGGAAGATGGATCTGAAGGGAGAAAAGAAATGAATTCCAAAGTAGAAAGGTCAGAGGGTCTATGTTTTGGGCTGGTAGTAAATAGAGCCGAACCTACTTGCATAGACAAACAAAGCAATACTGATGAACAAATGACAAAAAAGTAGAGATAGATCCAACAGAATAAACACATAGATCTGACATAAGAAAGATCAGATGCCCATAACACACATATTCAACACAAAGTCTCAATATTTGTATTAATATTTTCTTCTGTTACAAAAAGTACAAAGCCTTTTCTTCTCACTTCTATTTTTCATCTAAAAGATATCCACCCCTTGAATACAACAAGTATTCAAGTATTTATAGAAGAAGAGAAGAAAAGAAGGCAAAAACAAACCAACCACTTAATTACAAAAATATCTTACAAGAGATTCTAAAGTCATTTGTTGACTTTTTGACAACTTTGTGGATGACATCATCCCATGGTGCAACATGGATGATGTCATCATTTATGTCAACACACTTTAGATAATTACAAGGAGAAAGTTGGGAAGAAGAAAACTATTCATCGTCGTCCCACGGCTGAAAGGGAGTATCCTACTTTTGCTGCTGCTCAGGCGACGAGATGTGGAACTGGGCACGGTACTCCATGAACTTGCTGATCATGGGTTGAAGTTGATCCTGGGAAGGATCCTTGTGTCGATCAATGATAGCCGCAAGTCTCCCGCTCGTCTGTGAGCTTTTATGGGAGTTTGGAATAATCATTTTCTACCTCTATCAGGTACCCAATGAAGTCACGACAAGCCAGTAGGTTGTTGATGGATTCGGCGTCGAAAGTGACCTCTGGTCCCAGCCCTTGTGAAATGATCTCCTTGAAGATCCGAATAGTTTCCTCTACCTTTCTTAAGGTGAAAGAAGGAGTGAGCAAACCTAGAGACATTCTCAAGACAATCTGCTCCATTTGATGCATTGCATCCAGGGCTTCCTCCTTTATCTTATCAATCTTCTCCAGGACAAACTCCAGCTGATCAACCCGATAATCCAGAGTAGAAAGGATTTTGTTGAGGGCTCTGGGGTGTCCAAAGACGCCGAACTTGACCAGATCTTCGACTGAACAGTCAAGCATTTTCTGAAAGGTCTCATGTTGCATCTTGGCATGGTCCAGCTCTTCGGAGATGGGTCCTGCTATCACCTGGAGCTCTCTGTTCACCCGATTGATATGCTGATATAATCCGGTGAACTTAGCGATCACTCCCTCACTTTCTTTGAGGATTTGGCTCCTCCAGTGGAAACTGCCATGCCCTGCTCACCAATTTTGGTATACTCATTAATCTTATCCTGGCTCAGAGGCTCAGGAGTTTTGGCGGCAGTTGTAGGAGGTGCACTGCCCATTTTCTGCAAGGCATGGAGAAGATGTTTATTTTGCTCCTTTAATAGCCTTTTCTCTTCCTTTTCTTCCTGGAGCTTCTTGCAAAGGGCGTCAACTGCAGATAGGGCCTCTCCTTGAAGGCTTTCTGAAGATGTCCCCATTGTGACTTGGGTCACTGTGTAATCTGTCGAAGATAGATCCTTTTTATCCTTTAAAGGATTGGGGTATGCTATCTCCATTACTCTCTCCCCTGACGCACTCTGAGAGAAGTGGGTTATAGGCTTTTGCTTCTTGACCCCTTTTGATGGGATGACAGAGAAGTCCATCGGTGTGATGGGAACTTTCCTCTTTTGTTGACTCAGTGCTGAGATCCATGTTTGGACTTATGGGAGAGGGACCGGAAATAGAAAAGGGAGCAGCTATAGTAGTAGAAGGAAAATGCGTGGAGACACTTGGAGGCGGCATTGAGAGGAGGCCGAGAAAGTGCTCACGGGAGGAAGGGATCTGCGGGGGAGGTAGACATGGGAAAGGAAGGGAGCTGAGAGATGAGGGAAGAAATGGTGGGGGATAGCTCCGCGAGAGAAGAGAAGATGGACGATGAGGAAGGGGGAATAACAGAAGATGGGGGAGAGGACACGACCAAAGGAATGGTCACTTGGGTCACTCGAGGAGGGGAAG
Organism: Taxus wallichiana var. yunnanensis; assembly: GCA_018340775.1. Lineage (NCBI taxonomy): Eukaryota > Viridiplantae > Streptophyta > Pinopsida > Cupressales > Taxaceae > Taxus > Taxus wallichiana. The sequence goes on along the minus strand of CM031242.1, from coordinate 496,012,588 downwards.
GAGGAGAGGGAGAAGGGATAGAAGGGACCTCAATGGTTACAGTAGTGGCAACATCCTGAGTGGATGTGCCTATCGGAACATCTTCCGCTGCTTCTTTCTCTAGGCTTTTCGGGATTACAACCCGTTCTTGTGAAGCGGAAGGAGGACTTTCAGGAGCTTCCTCTTGGGTGGAGCTTGACTCACCCTCTTTGTCTTTCCCTTTGCTCTTTGGCAGCTTGTTTTGGCTGGAAGGTGCGTTGCCCAATGGAGAAGTGGTGAAATCAACTCCGAGGTAGATGAGACCATTCATCCTGCACCAATGCTGCTCTATTCTCCGCAGAGTTTCTTTGACCCTTTCTCTATTTTCGAGGCTTTGGTTATGCTCACATTACAACAAAGGCCAGTCATCCCCACCCGTGTCAAGATATACTTGATCAACTTCTTGATCAGCAGTTTGATAACCTTTTGGGACGATGGCCACGCCGTATTGGATTATTTCAGCCAAGGCCAAGCGGGAATGGTCTTTCCTCCTGAGCTCGACCTCATGATATAGGTCGATATAAATATCTTCGATTTGTGGAACGTGGATCGGATCGAGTTTGGCTCTTGGCAGGAAATTCCTTGGGTCGAAAGTGGGCCTTGCCAGGAAGTTGTGCTTTAGATTTAGCAGCTCTAGTTATGTAAACATATCTCGTGCTTTGTGGTGAGAGAGACAAGTATACCTGCCCACTGTGAGGGGGAAAGGAGTTCCACCCTTCTTTCTCTTTAGGCACTTCTCGTGGTAGGTTATAAGTTGTCTTGACAGCTCCAACAGGATCAACTTGGGGCCGGCGTATCTCGGCAATTTGGTTGGTTCCCCCAAGAAGTTGGCTGCCCTTAGATAGGTAAAGGTGGGGAATTGTGTGAACAAGGCTCCCCATTTCTCTGTAGCTGCAACAATGCTCTTGGTCGTACGACCATGAGTCATGTTTGGCCTCAAAAGGTAGACGATGCCATAGAAGAAGGCATCGTTAATCTTTGTAACTGGGGATACTATTTTCCAGCTTTAGTTCTGGATAGTATTCATATATTTTGACTTGGGGCCAAACCCCGCACCGCATTAAGGCTGGATAATCTCTTTCTGAGGCCGCAGCATAAACTACGTAGGAGTTCATGTAGAACCTCCCCGTTGTGGTGAGTTGTTGGAGCTGCTCAGATATAGTGCTTGCTTATGATCTCTGCCCACTCGAAGCGTTGATCTGGCACATTTTTGTTCATTGTCTCCAAGTATCTAAGCATCCATTTATGAAAGTAGTGGGCATCAGGAAGCCCAAATACTCTGCTTAGGAACGTGATTGTATCACTGAGTTCCTCTGAGAAATCGCTGCGATGAATGACTTGTGGCCATCTGGTCACCACCTTCTTATTTTTCAGGTATACCTCATTCATCAACTACATATACATTGATCTTCATTATCCTCCCAAGCCTTGGTGCAGTCTTCTTGGCTTACGGCCACAAAGTGACGGTGGTGAGGAATGCCAAGCATAATTTCAAAGTGTCGGGTAGTGAGGTTGATCACGACCTCGCCCTTCTCATTCAGGACACACCTGGTGTCTTTGTTGTAGCAGCGGGCCACTACCATCATGAATTCATTATTTACTGCACTGACTGGGATTCCTCCAGCAAAATGCAGGCCACTGCCTACCAGTTTGTCCATCCAGGGACTTCCTGTGACCCTCCGGTTCTGGCCCAGAAATCCTCCATATCAATGTGCCCGAGCTCTGAGTCTCTTATATCCAGGTCACACTCTGCCTGGGATTCGGGCATCCTGACCCTCTGATATTTGTACTTCATCTCTTCTTCTGTAAGTTTGGCTTTGCCCTTGGACTTGGTTGGTCTCTTACTTGATGTTGACATATGTAGTTCTGAACTCAGTTGCTGATCTGCAAGAAGAAGAAGTGAAACCCAATGCAGGAAAGTCATATTAGCTATTTGATCTTCCATTAAAGCGTTGACAGAAGGAAGAGTTAGCAATTTTAAGGTCTCAGGGCACAGGGCGCATGAACACTGCAGGTTGCAGGGTTAAATAGTATGGCACACAGAAAAGAGGTGCTGCAAGGGACAAATCAGTGCCAAAGGGCGCAGGGCGCATGAACACTGCAGAGGACATTTTTGTTGTTGCAAGCGGAAGTGCGCCTCGTCATTATATATGCATTTTATAACAAAGGCGTTGATATTCTTCATGTTACACGGAACAGGGATGCGCCAGAGGGCACGGGTTAATGCGTGTAACATCATTTTTTCGTGTGCATATGCATTATGGGGAACTTGGGCGCGGCGCATGGAAGGTTGCATAACATTATGTTCTTTGTAATAATAAGGGATGCGCTTTGCATGTTAGCATTGATTTATACTTGGCGCGCAAATAAAGTTGATGTTGCATGGATGCGAGGTGCGCTAATGGCGCAAGTTTTCTGCAATGTTACACATGAGTTTTGTGCGCGCAAGAGGGTGCAAGGTAGTAAGTGTTACAAGCCATGAAAGTGCGCCTTGAGGGCGCAATTGTTTATTATGCATGGCATGGTGGATGCACCGTTGACGCGACTATTTTTATGTTGCAAGTAAGGCGGTGATTTGCGCTAAAGGGAAAAAAAGTAGTTTTATCAATTTTAAGCCTCCTCTTTCTCCATGGGGTTTGGATAGGTGTTAAGCCTCTTTTGTAGGGTTCCTTGGATAGAGAAGGGGGCAAAAAGATCCAAGTGTTTTTGAGGCAAAAGCTCTCTCTTTACCAAAGATCTGAAAGAGAAAGGAGAGCAGGGAGAGATAACCAAGGGCAACAATAGACTTGACAAAACAACACAACCTACTACACAAGCAACCAACAACCAGCAAAATACAGAGGAAAAGACCACCTATCCGGAATATATATATCGTGAGAAGTGAGGCGGGGTCCACAAACTCGACACGAGGATGACATGCGAGCAAACAGGTGCAGAAGAATAAATCAATCACGTGTTTTCTGACTGGTGAAAGTGACAGGGCGGATGCGCCTATATATAGGCAAAGTTGTAATAAATGCACCAACCACTTTTTGAAGTGGCGCACCAAAACGCCTGTCGACAACGGAAAGCATGCACCCTTTGGCGCACCAAAACACTTGTCGACACGAAGTTATGTGTGCCTTTGGTGCACCAAAAGTGTTGTCAACACGGAAATATGTGCGCCCTTTGGCGCACCAAAATGCGGCGCAACAAAAACATTGTTGACATGAAAGGCGCATGCGCCTTGGCGCATGCAAGAAAGGCGCAACATGGTGAGGCACACCAAAATGTGTGTCGACACTTCAAACCGTGCGCCAAAGGAATTAAAGGGGCACATGAACACTTCATGTTGCATAGACATTAGGTGCGCCCGACCAAAAAAGACCAAAAATGGCTAAGTTCGGAAAACTAGATTTCCTGGAAGGGATTTTGCAACGTTCCGAACGCAAGGAGTCCCTGACGAGGGACCGGAACAAAATTTTGGTAGGGTTATCTATAAAATTTCCCTTGCCAATTTTTGGATGGTAAGGCCTACATAGTTGATAGATGAACAAGTGAGTAATGTGTTGAATAAGATGGTAACAAAGGTAGCGCTTAGGAATATAGATGAATCAGCCGCGTTGAGAGATATTTTGGAAGAGAATAAGATCCCAAGGAACATGTGGAGTAAGTGTTTGAGGGGCAGAAGAAGGATAAAGAGAAACAAAAGAACATCTTGGATTTTGCCACAGATTTGGGGAAGGAGATTATAGATGCACATCTAGATGTTGATGAATAAACATACCATACTTATCAGTCCTCTCTATAATTTTTACAAGACTGTGTGAAATTATTGATCAAAAAGCATTTGGTCAGCACCACGTGAAACCTTGGAGACTTCCGCACAAAGAGAGGAAGATATTTCAGCTCGAAGGAAAACCAAGGCTAAAATAGTGCAGTAATAGTTTGGTATGAATCTCTACTTCAGACCTTGAAGGAAAAAATGAAGAAGGTAGATTCGGTGTTAAATATGTGTGCAAACTCAGAGATGATTATTAAGACAAGGAATTTGGCCAAGGAAAATTGTGTTCTTGTTGCGAAGAACAATGAGACTCTTGGGTGCATGAGGAGAGGCTGACATTAGTGGCGAGAGAATCATGACATGTTCATAACATCCTGGGACCCTCACAAGGAAAGGATAAAGGAGATTGGGAAACTTATAGCTTGACGCATGGATGTAATGGATGGGATGATCTCAAGTCTAGTGAACGTTCTTAGGGTACTATAGAACGAGGGAGAAAATATGAATTTAGATGAGATGGATGGATTACTTGTAGATATTATTGAAAAGACAAAGAAGTCTTTTAGTGACTAGAATGAGTTAGAGGTAGAAATTAAGAATGAGTACCCTAATTTTTGTTGCCTTTAGAATAATAGAGTGCCCATGTATTCTTTCATTCTTTGTGTATAATTATTCTTTTATTCCTTATTCTTTATTCTTGGTGAGACAATGCATGATTACCCATTGTTGGGGGCGGAAATGAAACTAGTGTGGGGTAATGTTGGCTAGACATATTTATGCCTAAGTACTAGAGGAACATGAGATCATTACGTGTAGGAAGTGGGCGTGTAGGTGCATCTAGAATATCGGTGGATGCATGGTGCACCAAGGGAAGTTGGAATTTAGGACTTATCCGTCTAGCACACACACGATAAGATTGGATTGAGTGTTGAATACGTAATGGATAAGGATAAGAAAGACTTTTGGACAAATCAAAATCTATTTTAGGACCAAGAAGAAGATGAAGTGTCATGCAAAGTTATAGCTAATAATAGGATTAGACATAGAGTTATTTACTGTGTAATCTATTACTAGTGAAGCTTTCATGCTTCGCAATTTATTTAATAGCGGCACATGGATATTTTGAGCATGCACCTATTTTGAGAGTGCTCGAGTAGTGAATTGCATTTCCCACTACCTATATATATGTATTGATTTGTATGGCTTAAGAGATCATGTACTACATCGATATCAGAACAAAGTCATGTTCTTTGGTATATTTACATGCATGACTTATGATGATTTTTATGTAATCGCTTACTATGTTCATGGTGAATTAATATAATGGATATTTTTGGATGGATAATGGTTGTTGATGTCTCCATTATTGGTTATTATATGGTAAATTTGATCTTGATCCTTGTTTGATTCATTATGCACTATGGTTGTGTTCTAGATTCTTGTTATACTTTACCTTTAATTACTTGTTATGAATATGGAATACTTGTATGATCATGCTAACACCTTGACAAAGATGGTATTAAAAGAGGAACCTGTACCTTCGCACGCTTTGGGTGAGCACTTATATCTATCTAAGTGATGTGCCAACGCGCGTTTAGGCTTTGGGTAAGGAAAACATAATACAATCAACTATAAAAAAGTGGATACCTTTGAAACCTATAAAACCTTTTCTCGGAGAATTAACAAACCAAAGGATCAAAAATGTGTGTGGTTGAGACTAGACTACCCTTATCGGTTAAACTTTCTACTCTTGAACCAATCCAATTGCTATACTACATGCCCTCATTGTAGGATAAATCCTTATGTTCTCCTAGGTGCTTGTGCAAGTATGAATAAATAACCAACCCCTTAGGGGTGCCCTCATGTATCTTGACACCAACATATCATGATAACAATATAGTATAGAATGTACCTAGTATGGTATTAGTGTGATACGGTGTGTATGAAATACATGAAACAACCCTTTATTACTTCAAACCCTCAACAATGTGTTTGAGTGACCTTGCTCTTGCGAAGACATGACTATATGACCTTTGCATGCTTGGAAATAGAAGATTATAAACTCTTTGACTTAGTTGAGTGATTCATACATATAATAGGGAATACTCTAAATGAGGTGTAATTGATTTGGAAATATTTAAGAACCTTTTGTGTGGGTTTTGAATGATATTTACAATAGGATATTATAAGAGTGTCGGAAAGTTATAAAGTGACATCAAATGCTTATATAGCATTTTTTAGGTAAAATATTCTAATAATGTTGACACTAGGAATATTAAATGAACCAAATAATATATTCAAATTGAAAATAAATTCAATTATTTTAAGGATTCAAGACTACAAAAGTTGACCAAGACCTAACCCCACATCCCGACCTAGTTTTATGCTTTTGCAAAGAGGATAAGAACACAAAAATATACAAGTTTAGACATGAATAACATGTGTTATTTACTAATTTTATCAAATAATATTATTAAAATAAATAATATATTAGAGTGTAATGATAAGAAATTCATGAGAGAGATAGAGAGATGAATCGAATGGATTACAAATGTGAGCATGATCAACGTAACATAGAACACCAAATTTTAGTGTCTCAAGAGTCATGCACAAAGAGGTAGAGGAAGATCAACATATTGAGGATGAGGAAGAGGACTCAATGGAATTTATTTCTATTCTAGATATATTGACACCACATATTTGAGTGTACACAATCCACACAAAGTAGTGACATATAGACAAATGATGCTATCAATCATGTTTCTCAAGATACATATGTAGATTCACGCATCAACATGTCTTGTAGAAGAACCTAAATTTTGTGAAGTATTGATCTTGCATAGGGTTTTATAGAAGCCTACAAAAGAATAAAATATGCCTAGAGCAGAGGAAATATTTAATAAGAACCATTTACAATTCTAGAGGCAAGTGTTGTAAATTCATTCTTGATAGTGGCTAGCAATGATAATCTCATTTTAAAGTAAATTTTAAAGAAGTTTGGTCTAAATAAGATTGTGCACCCAAACCCATACACAGCTTATTTAATATTTTAAAGGGCATCAATTTCTTGTGCATGAGAAATATAAAGTGTGTATCAAGGTTCACACATGAATATGAATCCATGTGTGATGTAATTCCCAAATATTTATGTCACATTTTACTAGGGAGACCTTGGAAATATGAAAAATAAATAGTTCATGATGGTTGTGTAAATACATACATGAAAGGTAGAATAAATTACACATTTAATCATTTGAAGCATTTAAGTGTAGAGGTTGAAAGGATTCCACATGAGTAGTTTGTTTCAAGAAATGAGTTCTTCAACTCTATGAAAGGGGATAGTAGATGTTTTACATTCATTTCAAGGCTAGTATATAAAATAATAGAACACATAACCACACAAATAGAGGAGAACTCATATAAAGTGAGGGATATATGGCGAGTACATGAATATAATGAAAAATGAAATTATGGATGGATTACCACGTATGTGTGGGATATATCATAATATGGGCTTAGATTACCACCTATGTGTGGTATTTATCATAATATGGTCTTGATATTAGGCACTAGTTTACCAAACAAAGTAATGTATATGGTAATGCCTATGGAGAATGGAGAGATAAGATGTCAATTGCATGAGTTAATCGACAAAGGTTTGATAAGAGTTTCTAATCCTATGCGTAATACTTTGTAGTATTGACACCAAAGAAATGATGAGAATGATTAATGTACACTAATTCTAGAGCCATCAATAATTTACTATCAAGTATAGATTTCTGTACTACACATGGATGAATAGATGTAATTTATAAGTTGAGTGAAATATTTCTTGAATATTAATATGAAAATTGAATACCACCATATAAGAATCAAAGACAAAGATGAGTGGAAGAGTATGTTTAAAATATAGGATGGATTGTATGAGTGTTTGGTCATGCCATTTTTTCTAACCGACACACGAAACATGTTCACATGTCCGATAACAAATTATACATCCTTTTATGGGTAATTTTTTCATTTTCTACTCATATGACATGATTTTTATTAGAGTCCATTTGTAGAAATTGTTATAGAATTCTTGGGAGAAGAAGGTTCTAGTAAACTCTAAGAAGTAAAGTTTCATGTGGAAAGAGTTAGTATACTTAGAATTTTTGATATCTTGTGAATACTTAAAGATGGATCCTAAGAATGTGAAATATCTAGTGGATTTTACATCATCAATAAATGTCATATAGGTCCATAACTTCCATGGTATTGTGAGATTTTATTGAAAGCTCATAAGAGGATTCAAAGTGACATTTTTGGGCTGATTGTAGAGGTGATGTAGAAGGATAGAAGATAGTTTATATGGACCATGAATATAGAGATGCATTCTAGAATTTAAAGGAAAAGGTCACAAAGAAACCAATATTGGATTTTAGTACTTTCAACAAGGTGTTTTAGGTTAATCGCGATGTTAATTAAGTAAAGAATCGAGTGGTGATGAGTTAATAAGGGAGACCCATCAAATATTTTTGTGAGAAGTTATATGTTGCAAGGAGAAAGTATTTAGTCTCTGATTAATATTCTTATGTCATTATGTAAGTGCTAAAGAAGTAGAAAATTGTCAATAGAAGTTGAATCAAAGTCATGTGAAATGGATTGGGTTCATGTAAAGCTACTCGCTTATCCCAAAGCATAAAAGTGGGAATTACAATAGAGTCTGAGATGTAAAATAAAACCTATCACTAACCAACACATGGAATGTGTAGAGGGGTGTCTTTTAGTGCTTCATTCCAAATTTCATCAGATTTTGAAATGGGGATTTAAAGTTATTCAAGTTTTTCTAAAATTGTCCTCTTAAAGAATGCAAATTGAGCACCTTGGCTTCTTAGCATCCAAGAAAAATTGTCAAGCCTTCTTCAAATAAATAATAGAATAATTTTTAAGAGAAATTTGAGCATGATATTTTTCAAAAAATTTGAGGAATATTGGTTGAGAAATAAGGAAGTTATGAGTATTTTTCTAACATGGTTGTTTGTCTTCCAGATTGTCTTCTTGGAATGGTAAACATAAAATGAGTTGTTTTGACTCAAAATGAATGGTACAAGTTGGAAAACTCCTCACAAGCCTAAAAGATTTTCTCCATGAATAAATGGTGGTATGTGGTTTCTTCAAGCATAATAATGTTGTACAGAAGTGCTTTGGTTTTTGCAAATCCTACATTTTCAATTTGATTTTGGAGATTCTAAGGTGAAAAACAAGTGTAAAACCTGGTAAACAAAGACTATTAATTTCTCTAGAATGTCTCCAAGCTCTTACAATGGTCATGTGATGTAAAATCAGCTTCTCTCTTTTCTCACCATCCAAGAGTAGTCACACAAAGCAAGCAAGATACTTGTAAGCCATCTTAAGAGATTTGATTTGTGAATTGAACTATGGAGTGATAGTGAACAACTCTTATAGGTAACAAATGAGTGGTTGATGCTCACATCTAACTAATTGAAGTAGTATATTGGAATAATCTTCATTGCTCAAACAATGCCATAAGTTGAAATTCATAAGAGGAATGGTCTCTAAATTGTATTAATGAGTTATTATTGTAGAAATTATGTTCTTGAGATGTGAAAATTGTGTACATGTCCCAACATGCTTATTCATTATGTATTGTAGTATAAGAAGATATTTCTTGTTAGTAAAGAGTGTTTGGATTAATTTTGGCAGCTATCATTTCAAAGAAACTTTGAACCTCTTCATAGGTTATCTGATTATCATGTTGCAATCTTCCAAGTTGGTATGCACTTTAGTATTGATCCAAAGAATAGTTGCTTTATCGAAAGGAGTCCATGATGATTTGATCAAAAGGTCTGCTTTATAAGAACTTATTCTCTCATAAAGACATGGTTTTGATACTTGAAACAAACATGTAGGACTCGCACTTGGGTCCAAATCATGAAGTTGTAGTTATAATTAGTGCAAGCAAAGGATGAGAAACTATGGCATAAACCTCAAGTGAAGGGTGTAAAATTCATATAAATCACAAGATAAAGAACAATATGTTAAAAGGTTTCCTAATCTAAAGCTAGGGTTGATTCTCAAAACCCCAACCGTGTAAGACTTGAAGATCATAAAACCTTGGTGGTCGTGAAATTAACAAGATGATTCAAGACAAATTACGATTGCTAGTAGTCTCGTATGTGAATATATGATAGTGGAGTGAAAAGATTCAAAGAAAGACTGCCAAAAGTGAAGAAATTGTAAAAACATGCTCTTGGGTTCACACTGCATAAAACCCGCACCTAGGGTTTAAGGAAGAAATTGGCTCAAATAGGAGATTAAGCCAATGGGAATTCTTGAAAATTTCAAGATATATCTATACATAGTAAACAAATGGTTTGTAAAAGGAATCATGTATTTCCATGCTAAAATGGAGGATATTTTGATAACAGCTTGTTCAACACATTCATCTATAACAAGAATATACGAGTCTTATTCAATTTAATACTTCTTTTTGATAATGGTGATGAACCCCATTTTTTCAATGTTTAAATCTTGTTTAAACATGTTTAAGCCATGTTCAAACTCATACCATTTTGATATCATGATACACGATGAATAATGATTAATCTTTATATTTAATAATTTACTATGATTATGAAGAAATTATTGTGTATACTTGTGATGTTTTTATCTTGTTGATTCATTGTATAAATGGCTTGAATAAGATTGTTTGTGAACATTAAATTCATTTTTCGAAAGAAGTATATGTTGAGTTGTCACAAAAAGTGCAAGACTTAATTCATGAAGTGGCACAGGACTCTATTTGATGTGTTAGTGCAGAACTCTCATTCACTTAACAAGGGTCTCAAAGCAACACATCCAAATCATCTAGGTCACTAGTCTAGCTTCTTCGGAACATGGGGAAGATCATGTGCACATACAAGTAGCTCGGATCTCTGAAGTCACACTTGGAAACACTATGCTTTGAATAGAAATCATCGCCATTAATTCAGCAGACATTCAAGCCACAAGAGAAGGAAATATTACCAACATTTGGAGACTCATCTTCAGTTCAGTTCTCTTCAATTAGTTAACAATTTGAAGAATCTCCTAGATGTGATTGACTCCTTCCAAGGAGTCAATCATGATTTCTGTCTTTAGTTGTTGGGACTAGTTTAAGTTCAAACACTTTATGAACTGCCCCTTCATTAATGTATCTCCCGAATAGGAAGTTTCCACTTCAGTTAGCATTTAATTAAATAGACTTAGTCATTATAGTAACTAGTTATATCTTAACATAACTAGAACATCTCTGGTATAAAATAGATCATGTACTAAGATTTAGTGGTTCATTTTTTCCATTATTTAAATTCACTATAACAAAGCATTTTCAATTCAATAAAGATAACATATTCAAGGTAACTTTTGTTGCTTAAATTCAAGTGTTAAACCTGATCGAAGGATAGGAGCAAGGGCCACTCCTAACCAACGAAAAGGGAGTTTTATGTTTATTTCTTTTCAATATTTTGAATGTATTTACTGTTCTAGCATATATTTCATTATTTCAAAGTACTTGTGTTTTCATAATCAATAATCCTTCCATTCTACATTTCATTTTAATGTTACTTTTAAGCATTTTATTTGTAATCATGATTAGTTCATCAATTTCTTAGTTTTTTCTACTAAAGTACATACTGTAAAATCTTTCCTATTGTTTCCTTTGTTGTAAACAACCATGGACACCACCCTAGATTGATAGAATGATATGATTAAAGTATGATCATCAACAAAACTCGTCAATTTTTGGTGTCTTTTCTAAGGAAATCAAGGTGTTATCAAAGGCTAAGGTGCTAAATTTGAGCTACTTGCTTGTTTATCTCGGTAAGTTTCCATTTAGAAATCTCATTTCCATAACTCTTTCTTTTACAAAGATTAGAAGACCTTGTAGTGACAACAAGAATCCTCTAAGTTGGATTATGTGGAACACACACAATTAAGTTCATACCTAATAGTTAGGATCCATTTTTAGTATGATAGGATTGTATGTTTAGACCTAGAGACCATAGAGGTAGATTCATTAGATTACACCCTCAAAACCCCCACAAAACTAGCCTGTGGAATAACTTGCTAACCAAGGAAGAATGGATGATGAAGTACATAACCCCAATGGTGAAAATAATGAGAATCCTCCAATTGGAAGAAAATTTACCTACCCTAATGAATTGGATCCTAATGAAGTTGCTCCCTATGAAAGATATATCCCCATCAATTCTTCCAACTTTTAGGGGTTATTTTCGAGATGATCCTAACACATTCCTTTTTGAGTTTAAAGTTTTATGTCAAACATATGACTACACTTTTGATAACAAAAACTTAAACTATTTCCCTCCACTCTAAAAGAGGCAAATATGAGATGGTTTATGGGTTTGGGCCCAAATTCCATTCATAACTAGGAGGAGATGGAATCAGGCCTTCCTAGACAAATATCGGGATTACTGTAGGGTCAGAGATAGAAAAGAAGAGATTTTTAGGATTCAATAGAAGGAAGATGAAAGTGTAGAGGATTATTTGGATCGGTTCCTCTTCCTTCACAGAAGATGTGGAACTGGCCTAGATATTAACCTACTCAAAACCTTATTTCTGAAAGGGTTGGATGAAGACACACAAGAGGCATTCAACTTAATGGGAAAGGGAGATATGAACAAGTTAGAGTTCACAGACATAATCAACCTTTGTCAAAATTATTCAAGAACTCGCCCCAATTTGAGGAAGAAAAAGGTAAAATGGATAATGGGGACCTGTTGATGTGGAATCACAACACCCTTGATTGTTTACAATTGAAGGATTGAGACCTGCGGTGTGATTGCATAACATGGAGCTTTTCCCAAAGTGTGGGAATTTGTAATGGGGAAAGATCTCGGGAGAAAGGCCACCTTCCTATTCCTATATCTATCATCACTCACCAATTTTCAAAGAACTAATCTAAATCATACCCTAAATTTACTAAGGAAATAGGGAAGAAGGATTGCAAAAAAGTAAACCTAATGTACTCGGGAGGTGATGCAACAATAAGGAATGTTGAATATCTTCCTTGTGTAGGGATAAAACCAAAAAAATTAAAGAGGATGAATACACACCATAGATAAATTAATTGCTATGAATACATTCTCCAAAAACACAAACCATTAAAACATGTAACACAATCTAACATGCACAAATAACTAGAGATTACAATAAGAGATTAGATAAATACAATCGACACAAAAAGGGGTTAAAATTATCCACAAATTTGTATTATTGATCCAGAATTGATATAGTACATCACAATGACCAAGAGGCACTAATTTACATTACGGTTTAAATGAGATGTTTGAAACTCTAAAAATTCCTTACAAACAAGAAAATAAGGGAGGGGGCAAGGAAAAATCCAACCTCTTGAATTGTGGCCCTCATTACAATTTATAGTGGAATTTTTACAAAGGAGGAGAGAGAGAGAAGAGAACCCAAATTTTGCCCCAAAATCCTCCAAAAATATTGTTTAATCATCTAATGGGTGTATCTATATCTTCAAAATCTCTTCTTTCATTAATAGCGTGCCTTATGGTTGAAGAAACTTGTTGTGATTGCACCCAGGTCAAGTCTAGCTCTTGTAGCTTCATGATGACCCTACTTTTCACCAACCTCCATTAATTAATTTTGCTTGCCACTGCTTTTTTCTCCATTTTCATAGGTTTAGAACCTAAAATCCAAAATTGGATGATTCCATATTGTAGATCCCCAAAACACCTTTCCAACGACTGTAAATTCATAAAAAATGGTCAAGTACATTGGAAGATATCACCATTTTTATTTGGATGCTTCACGGATTTCTTCTTCATTTAACCTCTTAGGAAATGGATTTATTCATCACCATTTGATTCTATGAATGGATCACCTTTCTAGAAAGAATTTTTTTGCTACAAATGGATAAATAATGGATGAGATATGCGTATTTGAAGTTAGGTACTAGTTTAGGGTTTCTCATGCCTTTTGAGTTCCATTGAGCTCTTTCCTCCAAGAATCGAGTTGTTTCATTTAACTACTAAGCCACATTCAAAGTGACTCAACCTTCAACTTGCATGCCACCTATGAGCTTTGACTTGGCCTTAATGGCTCGATGACTAAGGTGCATGACTCGGAAGTTTCAAACATTCAAGTAGGATTTATGTCATTTTTGAGGTTTCAAGACTTCCCCTTTTGAACTCCTCATTGTGCCCATTTCAGGCTTTACGTTCCTCAAATCACCGAAATGCAACTTCTGAAACCGCCAAAATTTGCCATCCCAAAACCCCAAAAATCCTCGACCTCTGAACTCACATTGATGTGCCACATCACACCCTTTTTGGGCTTCGACATCTATCCACTTTGGAAACCTCACTTGGTTTGTTTTGGAATTTTGACTCGGAGAGTTTTGAAACAATTTTGTTTGTTGACCTTAGAAATAGGATTGACCCCGATAACTCCTCGCCACACCATGTCACTCACTCATTTTGGAGATCGGAATCCCCACCATTCGGACATTACACGCCGAGCCCATTAGACTTTGCAGATAGTGTTGAACCCTAAACAATCTTGATCCTAAAACCCCCAGTCTTTTCACTTTGGGGTTTCGGGATTTGGGTAATGTGCTCGTATTTTTGTTTCCATGTGTTGAAACTCCCAAAATTTTGAATCATACTGAACCTTCCAAAGTCACCTTGCATGCCGAGTCGAGCTCCAAACACTGCGTCACACACAAGCCAAACCAAAATTGCTCTTCATTGCTTTCGACTTCATGAAAACTCCACCATGCCTACATGAGACACAATCCTTTTCCCATTCCATGTTTCCTCAAGCCCAAATCGGCTCGCCGGTTATTTCATCACCATGATGCCGAGTCAATCGACCTTTAGGGCCAACTTCATTCAACTCTAACTCCTTCAACCTCCATTCGTTGACCTCATTTTAACTCTCCGGTGTCGATGTTCAAGATAGACCCATGCCATTCACCCTTATTTTCACGGGGCTCTTGATTTTCTCCGCTACTCATTCAAGATCGAAGAGCTTTACCCTAGTTTCATGGCCAAATCACTACTAGCTCCCTCATTCACCATGCTTCGGTGAGAGATCAATGCTTTCTGGTTTATCCCTTCAGCCAACAATTTCTTGCTTTCCTCTATGAGATAATTTGGCTCATCCACCAATGGATTGACAATCCAAATCATGCCAACTCGCCTCATCAGGAGCTCACGATCCTATCCGATGTCACACCTCCTACGTGTTGGCTTTCATGCAATGTGAGCCCGATCCAAATCCTCCTCGCCTAGCTCGTGATTCAAGCTCTCTCCCAATGCCAACTCATCGCTTTCTCTAAGTCCTTCACTTCACGACTGGCCTTCTTATGAATTGCTCAAAGCTACAAGCCCTCACACCTCAAATCACATGAGCGGGCTCCTTTGCACCGAGCCATTTCCTTGCTTTGGTCTGCAAGCTTGACGATCTCACGAGTTCACCACCAAGCTCCTTTCGACTCGGCATTGTCGAGTAGCTCACCGAGCTACTCGGAAAGTCACTCCTTTGAATCCCCACTAATGCAGACCCCTGATTGCCCGAGCTTCTCACCAAGTAGCCCGGTGAGTTATTTCCACTTTGGTTTTTCCCTTGAGGGCTTGAAATGTAATATTTTTACCCCGAGGCTCGATGTCTTGGATTTTTGGAAATTTCACATGTCAAGAGCTTGATTGAGGTTGAATAAGAAAATCTTAAAAATAAGGTTTGTGAGAGTAGAAAATTTCTTGACTTGAGATCTTCACCTGTTCCTCTCTCGCAACCCTATTCTGCGAGACTAAAATGGACTATCCGAAACTTGATTACTCCAAGTATGAAGCACACAACTGATGATTTCTTGGCATGTATTACATGCAATGCAAAGTTTTGAATAAGACAATTTTCAATTTTTACATCATGGAACTCTATTAAATTTGATTTTCTCTTTCTTCTAAAAGTTCCACTCTTGACATGATGTTGGAGGTGCTTTCTTGATTTGGTGGAGGCACTTGGAAGTTTCACTTGTGATTGGCCTTGAAGGACTCAAGAATGAAAACTCATTAAAATCAGTCCTTAACCTGATTTTAGTTGCTCTGCATTTGTTTTCTTTTAAGATCTATGCAATTGTTTCCCACAAGTATGAACCTTCTCTGTTATTACAACACTTCATTTGGGAGGCACATTGAACTACACAATGATACAACTTAGGAGAAAAAAACCTATGTTGAAGCACTTAGGAAATTGAAACCTAAACTACAACAAGACAATGTGCATACACACTTAGAGGAATTAAAATTCTAATCTAATATGTACAAGGGTGAAACTTTTCCTTTTAGTAGCAATGTTTAAGATAGATTCCATTAACTGGAATCGGAAGTTCCTCTCCCTCCAAAGTAGACAATTGGAAGGCATTTGCTATTTTACATCCTGTGACCATGTAGGGGCCACTCCAAATGGCATCAAACTTGGAATGCTTGCCCAGTTTTCCCGATCTGCATCCCATTTCAGAACTAGGTCCCCTCTTGGAAGGTCCTTGCTTTTGCTTTCTTATCAAACCACCTCTTGACTAAGGCCTAATGATATTTCTCCATCATTTGCACTTGCATGTTCTCTGATTTCCTCCAATTCCATCAGCTCTACATACCTAGCCTCCATTGGTTCAAATTATGACAACTCCAACTTGCTTCATGAGCTCTAGTGTGGGTAGCTCCAATGATATAGGTAACACTTTGCTTCTTTCCCATATACCAACTTGTAGGGAGAACTTTCCTGTTGACCTCTTTGGCATTATCCTGTCAGCCCACAATGTTGATTTGAGCTTGGTATGCCATGTTCTTTGATTTTCATCCGAGTCCTTCCATGATCTTCAAAAATTCTTGTTTGTGGACTCTGCTTGTCCATTACCTTGGGGTAATAATTAGAAGAAGGTGCTCAAATAGATCCCATTCTTGACATCCCATTATGTGATCTTGGAACCTAGGAATGCCAATGCATTATCTAAAATGATAGTGGTGGTACACCAAACCTTGTCACTATTCCTTCGTAGAAGTCTAATATGCTAGACTCATTTTCTTCCTTGAGAGCCACCACCTCGGTCCACTTGGTGAAATAATCCATTTCCATGAGAATCCACTTGTGACCTTGGCTTGAATTTGGATTAATGACCCGATGAAGTCTAATCCCCATTGCATGAATGGTTGGTCAACTAAAATCGGGTGCAATGGAAGTGCTGCTTCTAACTTTTCCTTTCCTGTGAAAGAATGCACATTTTTTCATTTCTTGATCCAAGAGTAGAAATCACTTGAATACTGTGGGCCAATAATAACCTACCTTCATTATTTTGAGAGTTGTCACCCGTGAGAAAAATGACCTCTTGCCTCTCCATCATGAAACTCCTGTAACACCTTCTCAATTTGACCTGTTCCAATGCATCTCAATAGAATTCCATTGATGTCCTTCTTGAACAAAACACCATCAACAAGCACATATGGAATGGCTTGTAGTCTGAAGTATCTCCTCTTTGATTTTCTCATTTTTAGAGGGCATAGTCTTGTTTGTAGGAAGTGTATCATGTCTTGAGTCCAACAAGGAATGGGCACATTATCATCTACTTGCTCTTGATTATCCTGTAGTACTAAGACAACTTTCTTTTCCATCACCTGCTTCAACTTGTTGACTTGAGGCTAATTGTTCACATAGTCCTTTTCATGAATAATTTGGTGACTTGATCTCAATGTCATATTCCATGACATGAGTGATCCATCCTACATGCTTCTCATTCAAATCCTTGTTCAATAGGAAGTCCTTGATTCCCAGCATGTGACACCAACAATTGAATCTTGTTGTTTGAGACTAGGTGCTTGAATTTCTTTAGGCTCCTGATTACTGTGAGAACATGTTTCTCAATGAAGGAGTACCTAACCTTCATAGTCTCCAAACCTTGACTGAAGAAGGAAATTGGTTTTTCAGATCCTTCTTTGTTTTTTTACACTAGATTGTGAAAATCATGTCTGAACCACCAAAAGCATAGAGCATGAAATCCTTAGAAAAGTTTGGATTGACGAGAGTTGGAGCTTGAGATATAGACTTCTTTGATTGCTTCAAAACTTGCTTTACCTTCTACAGTCCACTTGAATGCCATGCTCTTCTTCAACATCTGTGTTATTGGTTTCACAAGAGTGGAAAATTTGGTACAAACCTGCGAACAAAATTGATCCTTCCTAAAAGCTCTAAGAGCCTTCTTATGGCTTAGCAAGGGAAATGCTCAAATTGCTTCAACTCTTTCTCTGGGTCAATTAGTCAATCCTTCCTTTGACACAATATGGCCTAGAAGCTTTCCTTCATGAGCCAGGAACACACTTCTTTGGGTTTAGGAAACTCAAACCTTCTACACCTTTGAAATACCTATCTTAGATGAAAGAGGTGATCTGCTATGTTTTTAGAGAACACAGTGATATCATCAAGATACACTAGCACTATTTTGTTGATCAACCCCTTGAATTCCATGTCCATTTCCCTTTGGAAAGTGGCTCCGGACATTTGATAGTCCAAATGACATCTTCTTGTAGGCATAGGTGCCCCACTTGGTGGTGAAAGTTATCTTGAACTGATCTTCTTCTTTCACCATTATTTGATTATACCTTGAATACCATCCAGGAGAAAAATATTTCTGAGCCAGCTACCACCTACAAGATTTTCTCCATTGAAGGGAGTGGATAATGGTCTTTGAGAGATGCCCTATTCGGTCTCAAAAGTCTACACACAACCTGATTTCTCCATTCTTCTTCTAATTGACACTAAGTTTGTAACCCAACTTGAATGCTTGATTGGAAATATAATACTCTCTCTATCAACTTGTTTAGCTCTTTCTTCATGAGAGGCTCAATGTGTGGGTTAATTGGTCTTTTATTTTTTCTTGATGGGTTTAGCATCTGGATCCAGTTCTATTATATGTTGTGCTAACTTTGGATTGAATCCTCACAAATCTTCATAGCTCTAGGAAAACATCTAGAAACTCTTGGAAAAGTTGTATGAACTCATATCTCTCTTTTTTAGTGGCCACTTTTCCAATTTGGAGTGTTTTTCCTTCCCCACTTTAATTGGTTCTTGAATCCTCTCCTTTGACTTAGTATGTTGGATTTTTTTCTTTACAAAATTGATCATTCGGGTTGAAGATGGACTCCAACATAACCAAGCCTTTGGGAAGCTTGTTTGTCCGCAGCTGCACTACTACTTGATCCCCATACTGTTGCTCCAATTTATCTTGATTCCTAGTTGAGAATTCTTCCTCCTCTTGCAAGAAATTAATGATCTGTTGATCATTTTCAAACACTTGCCAGCTTGTGTTGTTATCTGGAACTACTGGCCTTACAATCACATGGATATGGGGCTGCATTTTATCTCTTTTATATTATCCACCACATCAAAAGTTTCCCCAACCACTGCAAGCCTATCTGCAGCTTCATTTTCTTTCTAGGTATGGATTGATGTTGAATGCTTCAAAGTCCTCAATGAGATCCCACACCCTATTTTTGTAGCTCTTGAAAGATCATTCTTTGCAGCATGTTGTCCCTAACTTGATTTATGATTAGCTCACTATCCCCGAATACCTGTAAGTTCTTAATACCTCTTTTTCTTAGCCCAATGAAGTCCATGAACTAGAGCTTCATATTTGTGTTGTTTGAACATGCAAACTGAAATCTAAAAGATGAATAGTACTTGACATTTTATGGAGACACTAACATTACACCTCCTCTTGCTCCTTGTTTTCTTCTCGAACCATTAAAAAATAATTTCCATACCTTGTTTTCATCTTTTGTCTTCCGGCTTGGTGAGGTTAGGAATGGGTGAATTCTCTTCATGTATGCAATACACTCCTAATTCATGCTTCCTCCATCTCCTTGTATGGATCAAATGCATGCCTTTTGTTAGCCCAATCATCAAGTGTTAAATCTGGAATATTACCCACTTTGGTGTCTTCTTCCTGGGACTCTAAACAATCCTCTTGATCAAATGCGGAACAATTTGCATTGATTGGGCTTGGTACATGAGGCTCAATGTGAAAGTGTGCAATTGGATTTGACCTAATGGTTTCCTTGGCTCCATACCTCATCCTAAAAAGCATGTGTGACCAATCTGTAGATAGATATCCACCAATTTTGTTGCTGAAATCTCTTGATAGACATAATGCGAAGAGTGGTGGAAGTCAATTACAGAAACATCCTACAAAAGACACATGTGACATTAGGACAAGCATGTAGTGTTAGGCTTAACCCTTTGATGACTCCAACTATTCCAACCACTTTGTCCCATCTTTCCAATTGCACTACTCCCTTTAATATTGGCTCATATTTTAAGCCCAATTGATCAACTATTTGCTTTGGCATTACTAAGCTACTTGCACCTGAATCAATCATGCAGTTGTGTACTAACTTATCTCCAATGATCAATGAGACATAGAAAGGTGGAGGTTTCAATTTTTTCTTGGTTGACCTCCATCTTGTTGCACAACATTAGTAAGAACCTTTTCTTGATCCCTAGGTGTCTCCTTTGAAAGTGGACCAATTTTCCATCGCAGCTTGCAAAAATCTCTTTGTCTGGAATTTCTAGTGATTCCCACATGGAAATGTTCACATGTGTTTTCTTCATCTGATCTATGATGTTGAAAGGAGATGGACTATCCTTTTTGTCCCCTTACTTGGCACAATACTTTTTCTAGAGCTTGAATAGGCACATGTGTTGTTACTGCAAGGTGCCTTAGGCTGATTTTGCACATTTGGGGTTGCACTTGTCTTATTAGCACCTTGTGGTGTGAGAGTGGGTTGAGAAACAATAGGGTTAGATGACTATCCTTCCTCTATGTTCCTCTTCTTTGACCTTGTGTTAGTAGCTACACCTTGAAAAGGAGGTTGATTAATTCCACAAAAATCTTCCACCTACCAATTTACCAATGTGTTTCCATTTGAGGGCTTCTGTGTGTTTTCTTGTTGTTGATTTTCTTCTTCAGTTGGCTCTTGAGACACACCAATGGTTTGAACCATCAAGGCCTGATTTACTGCACCATTGAAACAAGTAGATTGGTTATGTGGTTGATTGCAAGGATAACACCATTCATATTCTTGAGCAATGTTGTTTTGAGTTGGGACCAAGGCTCTTGATGTCGAGGCTACATTTGGATCATATGGTCATAATTTCTAGACAACTTGAGGTTGTCCTTGGTTCTGGTTTTGGTTTGTAGCTTGGACTTGAGGCCTATTTGATTGAAAAGGAGGCCTATTTGGTTGAGCTTGAGGCTGATAAGGCCTAGAAATATGAGCATGTTGTCTCTTGATAATAACTAACTCATTCTCATTTGTACCTTGACTATTTCTTGTTGTCCTTTTGCTATTTCTTGCAAAGCCTTCTTAAGTTCTTGGGTTTTAAATGGATTTTGAAGAAGTGGAAGCCTCGTTATTGCTTTGATTTCTTGGAGCTAGAACAAGGGCTATTTCAGGTGCTTGACTTGTTGTCATAGGAGTTCCCATTTCCGGATATAGAGGCATTGGTGGCCTTGGTGCTAACTTTCCAACTTGAATGAGGCAATTTTCAGCTTTGATAGCTATGTCATAGGTGCCTTGGAAATGTTGTTCCTCCCATGGATTGGATCATCATTGTTATATATGAATTTAGAGCCTTCAAAAAGTAGAGGAATGCACCTTCTTTACTGCTTGGCCTCATGGAAATGGAATTCGGTCCCATGATTGTTGGAATCGAAAATTGAAATCCGTCATCTACTCATTAGGATCCCTCTTGATGGTTGTTAATTGTTCCAATAAAGAACAAATTGTCTCCTCTTTCTCTAAATTGATTGCAGAGGGCTTGTGCATATCTGATCCCAATTTTGGATAGATCCCATTGTCAAGCTCCTAAACCATTGCAACACCTTGCCTTTGAATGAGGAAGTTAGTAAATTGAATGCAACATCTACTTCATTTATTTCATGAATAGTGCAGATGTTTGCAATGTCTTTTATATGATCAATGAGTTGTGTGATTCTCACCAGTGAAATAAGGGATATTTTTTAGTGCTGCCACCGGGATAGGGTTTTGAGCATTAAGTGCCAATGGGTTGCTTCCTATAAAGTGAACATAAGGATTTGGTGGTGCCTTGGTGGTGGTTTGTTGTAGATGTGCCATTCTTATCGGATGAAGAACCTATTTGTTTGAAGGAAGGGTCTATGTGGGTGGAGGTGTAGATAATGCTCTACTTGGAGGAGATGGTGATCTTTGGTCTTCTTCCTCTTGTACCTCTACGTGGAGATAATTACAAATACTCAAAATTACCTTCCTCTCTTGCTTGTGAATGAGTTTGGATCCTTCTCATATACTTGGAAAATTTGTGCTGCTACTACACCACTGAATTCTATTCCCTTGAGTCGCAGATGTGTTAGGAAATGAGCCTCAAAAGGCTAGATTTTTCCAAGTCACACACCAAACTTGAAAAATGAGAATGAAAAATTTGAAGGACTTGAAGCTGATTTTGAGGTTAACTTGTTTTGATTATTTTCCCAAAATATAGAGGTTAAATCTCTTTTTTGAAATCAGAATCCCAAAACACCTAAATCCTAAAATCAAAACTTCAAAACCCAAAATGTCCAAAATTGAAAAAACCTCAAATTTGAAAATGAGGGAAACCCCAAAATCTAAAAGTAGCAAACTCCAAGTCTAAATTCAAAAGGTCAAAATTGGAGGACTCTCCAAATCAAAATCCAAAATCCTGAAATTTTGGAATAAAATCCTAAAAAAAATCCCGAAATGGAAAAAAAAAACTTGAAATTTCAAAAGTCAAAATTTCAAAAAATAAAAATACCCTTTTGAAGCTTAGGTCCCGATCTATCAACTGGTGAAATTTGGACTTGTTTTGAGCAAGAAAAACCCTTGAAAATTGATTTTGGAACTCTACCTGTGAGGTGAAAGGTCCAAATTGAAAACTTGCAATTTTCTAAGTCCAAATTTCTTGAAAATGCCTTCAAAGCTTGTGGAAAAGACTTCTTGTCCCATCGGGTCATGCCAAAACTATTGATGTGGAATCAAAACACCCTTGATTGTTTTGTAATTGAAGGATTGAGATAGTCAGTGTGATTGCATAACATGGAGCTTTTCCCAAAGTGTGGGACTTTACAATCGGGAAAGCTCTCTGAGAAAGGCCAACTTCCTATTCCTGTATCTATCACCACTCACCAATTTGAGAGAACTAATCTAAATCCTACCCTAAATTTTCCAAGGAGACAGGGAAGAAGGATGCAAGAAAAGTAAAACCTAATCTACTAGAGGTGATGCACCAATAAGGAATGTTGAATATCTGCCTTTGTAGGGATGAAAACAAAAAATTGAAGAGGATGAATACACACCATAGATCAATTAATTTCTATGAATCCATTCACTAGTAAACACAAACCATTAAAATATGTAACACAATCTAACATGCAAAAATAACCAGAGATTGTAATGAGAGATCGAGAAGATCAATAAACACAAAAGGGCTAAAATTATCCACAAATTTGTATTATTGCTCCAAAAATTTGATACATAGTACATCACAAATGGCCAAGAGGAAAAAATTTGTATTACAATTTGAATGGGAGGTTTTTAAACTCCACAAAATTCACTTACTGAGATAAGAAAAAAAGGAGGAGGCAAAGCAAAATCCAACATTAGAAAAATGGCCCTCATTACAATTTATAGTGGAAGATTTACAAAGGAGAGAGAGAAAAGAATCCCAATTTGCCCCAAAATCCTCAAAAATTATTGTTTAATCCTATAATGAGTGCCTTTTCATCTTCAAAATCTCTTCTTTCATTAATGGTGTGCCTTGTGCTTGAAGAAACTTGGCTGTGATTGCACCTCTGGTCTAGTCTAGCTCTTGTAGCTTCATGATGACCCTACTTTTCACCAACCTCCATTAATGAATTTCACCTACCACTACATTTCTTTTCATTCTCACATTTTTGGAGGTTCATAACCCCTAAAATCCAAAATTGATGATCCCATACTGTAGATCCTAAAATCACCTTTCCAATGATTATAAATTTGTAAGAAATGGTTAAATTACCCACCCGATATGGAATCTAACTCTGCACCCCAACAAAACATGCCACCTATGAGCTCTAACTCGGCCTTAATGGCTCAACGACTAGTGCCCGACTGATGGAGTTTTAAACATTTGGCATCATTTTTAGGGTTTCAAGATTTCCCCTTTTGAACTCCTTTCCATGCCCATTTTAGGCTTTACGTACCTTGAATTACCAAAATGTGACTTCTAAAATTGCCAAAATATGCCATCCCGAAACCTAGAAAAGCCTCAACCTCCAAACTCACGTCAATGTGCCATGTCACACCCTTTTCGGGATTTGACATCTCTTTGCTTCAAAACCTCCTTGGTTTGTTTTGGAATTTTGAATCAACGAGTTCCAAAATGTTTTGGCTTGTTGACCTCCTCGAAACGATGTTGACCTTGAAAACCCTAGTCCTTTCGTGACTTCGGGTTTCGGGATTTAGATACTATAATCACATTTTCGCTTCTATGCGTAAAAACTCCAAAACTTCTAAAGCATACAACCTTCCAAAGTCACCTTGCTCACCCAAATAAGCTCCAAACACTCTGTACCACCGAGCCAAACCAAACTCACTCTCCATTGCTTCCGACTTTGTGAACACTCCACCACACCTACACGAGACTCAATCCCTTGCCCATTCCATGTTGCTCAAGCATAAATCGGCTCGCCATTGTTTCATCACACAATGCCAAGTTGAATTAGCCTTCAAGGCCAAATTCATTCAACTCAAGACTCCTTCAACCTCCATTCACTCGACCTAATTTGAACTCGGTGTCGATGTTATGGGCTAGACCCATGCCATTCACCCCTTCTTCACATAGGGCTCTTGATTTCCTCTGCTTCTCGTTTAAGTTTAAATAGCTTTACCCTACCTTAGCGGTCAATCATTGCTAGTTCCCTCATTTTCCATGCTTCAAGAGAGCTCTATGCTTGCCAATTTATCCCTTCAGCCAATGATGTATTGCTTTCCTCCATGAGCTAATTTAGCTCATCCACCAATGGATTGGCTGATCCAAATCATGCCAACTTTCCTCATTGTGAGCTCACAAGCCCATCCGATGTCATGCCTCCTACGTGTTGGATTCTATGCGATGCGATCACGATCCAAATCTCTCCTCACCTAGCTCGTGATTTGAGCTCTCTCCCAAAACTAAACTCACTACTTTTGAGTCCTTCACTTCATGATTTAGCCTCCTACGACTTACTCGGTGCTCCGAGCCCTCACACCTTAACTCGCTTGATTGGGCTCCTTTGAAACGGTTGCTACCCCGCTATGAGCTCATAGAGCTCACCATCGAGTTCCTTCCAACTCAGCTCACCGAGCTGCTCGTTGAGTTGATCCTTCACCCCCACCAACGCAGACTCTCGCTGGCTTGCGAGTAGCTTCGTGAGTTGTTTCTAGCCTCGGTTGGCCCTTCAAAGACCTTAAATGCAATTTTTCAACCTCGGGCTTGATGTCTTTGATTTTTTGGGAAATTTCACATGTCGAGAGCCTAATAGAGGTCGACATGGAGAATTTTGAATTTTTAGTGTTTAACCATTTTTGTTTACTCGAGCGAATGTGGACCCAAGTTGGCTAATTTTGCTGGGGAAAAGTAGTCAACATGACCTATCCAAGTTAAGGGAAGAAATTACAAACTTAAAAATTGATCTCTTAATTCAACTCAACACCACCATGGATAGGGAAATGGCTAGAAACATAGAGCCCTTGATTATTTACTTCCCGTAGATGTATAGCTAAACATGGACTTAAGGACTATCCTTTGATAAGACATAAATTCTGTCTTCTTTGTGAACTTAAGCATGCCACATATCAATGTGGACTACTTCCCTTACTAAATAATCACTTAAAACAAAGAAACCAAGAGGAATCTGAGCTAAACTATATGGCTCAGAGGTAAGGAGGACAATTTCAAGCCAACCAAAATCAGCCCTACATCCCAAGATCACAATGGAATCCAAATCAATGGAATGCACCATGGCCATACCCACCACCTTGGGTTCAACAAGCCCCACAAGAATGGAGCCCATAGTATGCCCCACCAACTTATTATCAACAACCTTGGGCTCCACCTCCGAACATTCCACCATATCAACAACAGTACCAACAATAGTGGAATGCACCTCAAGGGTATGGACAATAATATTATAATCAAAGGAGATCACAAGGTTAACAAAACATGTTGGTTGGACTTAGTAATGCTACCCCACCTGAACAACCTTCCCAACCACAGATACCTACAAAAACTATGGCCCATCCTAAGAATCTAAGGCAAGGAAATCCAACATATATGGTAGAAACAAATAAGAAACCCACAATGAATTCATTTGATTGTAAGAACATAATGTTGCATTTAGGAAAGGTTACATCAAAACCTTCCTCTCCTATTATTGAGGATATTCCTGAAGAAAAATAAGAACTAGAGAAAATATAGCCTAGTACTGTTGAAGAAACTCATCAACCAAACATTGACATTCCTTTCCCATCTAGGCTCTCTGAGAAACAAAATACTATAGCTCCTGAAAAGCCAAAATCAGAACTAATCCAAGGATTAAGGAGGTTAAGTATTGACATTCCCCTGCTGCAAGCTCTTAAATATATCCTTGAATTAAATAAAACAATTAAAGAGCTTTGTTTCAAGACTCCAGGTAGAAGGAAGAATCAACCCAAGACCATTCATGTTGATGGGAAACTTGCTAGCATTTTAGAAGGAAATAATCCTCCTCCTAAGTATGGAGATCCTGGGAGTCCCATTGTAACAGTTTGTATAGGGAATGTTCAGATTCCTAATGTCCTTATTGATTTAGGAGCTGCCATAAACATCATGACCACAGACACTTTGTCCACATTGGCACTCCTTGAACCACAGTCCACACATATAGTCTTGCAAATGGTAGACCAATTAGTGAATAAACCCAAGGGAATAATAGAGGATGTTACTTTTACAATTGAATCTTGGGACTATGCAGTATAATTCATGATAATCAAAACAAAGAATAGAAAAATTGGCTACCCCATAATCTTGGGATGCCCTTGGTTAGCTACAATTGCTGCCCTTATTGACTGAAAAGAAACATGGTCATCACTAATGGTCAAGATTCAAAGAAATTATCATTATACCCTGCAGCCAAACCATTTGCTATAGACAACAAATAATGGTCTAAGGATGACTCTGATGATTATGAAGATATCATCTCCTCTCTTGCCATGGTAGTAATTCAAGAACACTCAGATTAGATTCAATGTGACTACCACGACACTAGTGTTGTACATAGCCTAAGTCCCGTGCTTGAGTCTTTACAAGGCTAGGTTCGCTTCAAGTCTTGTGCTTAACTCATGCACTAAATCTTGTTCTAGTCCTTGAATTTGGTTCCGAATGAACAAAAAATAAAATTTATTCTATTCACCACTTTGCACAAAAAAAATTCTTCAAATTAATCAACTACCGTAATTTTACAATGCAAGGAAGGCTAATATATAGCCACACAAATAGGAAGTGATGCAAACAAATAACCCGTTAAAGGTTTACGGGTGTAATAAACCTCTATCAATAGATTGTTATTAAAACAATATATTATACTAAATAACAATATAACCAAAATATTTACTAATTACCAAAGTATTGATATATTTAACATATAGTAAATCCCATGTAAATACTAATATTCTTAACATTCCCAACTTAGTGTTTACATGGTACAAAAAGAACTGCACACATCTTTTTCATCTTTCTCGCCCATGCTTTCTCATGATATTGGTACAACACTTGAATTGAAGGTAGAAGAAGGAACACATCAACTTCTTATCAACCATGCACTATCGGGAACATATCTGACCGACAAGGATGGGAACACACTCAGGAATCATATGCTTATCAACCCATCACTCTAGGGAATATATCTCGACCTAACAGCAGTGAGAAACTCAAGTAGGAACACATTTGAACAACCTTCAATGGTTTTCCAGAGGCTAACCACAAACCTAGGTATGAATAGGAACACATCTGACTGTTCAACCTCTTCAAGACTCATGATGTTGTGTTTCTCTGTGTTATCTATTCTTCACTATGTTATTACATCGGGAATAATGTAGGAATAGCCACATACACTAGTGAACATGAATGAACATTTGTTCTTATTTTTCACACCACACTGATAAGCTAAAATTGAAATCCACACCACACAACTAAAAACACAAGTCACCATACCAGAAGTGTGGCCCGTGGCTATCGCACCAACTAACGAGAGTCGTTGTTTGACCTCTAGCCTCTCGTTGCCTCCGTCCCTCCATCAACATGCCGCTAGCTCACCAATTTGACTCGTATGCTGGCAATAGTTTCTACATTGGGTTTATATTGTTTCCCTGCCTCCCCCACCCCCACACACACACACAATGTGAAACACATTATTTTCCGGACATCGGGTAACACCAAAAATGCGTCCGTAAGGCAATTTTTTTTTCCTTTTGAACTTTTTTTACAATAACTCAACAATCT